>ML791995.1:313232-340390 GCA_009831015.1 Picea engelmannii | reverse complement strand
CTGTGTGTGTGTGTGTGTGTGTGTGTGTATGTATATATTAAAAAAAAAAGAGAAACCTTTTAAACAGACTCATCTCTAGCCTTAATAAATCATCCCTGAGATTGATTTCTGGCCCATCTTGGCCTCGTGTTTGAACCATGCTCTGATACCACTTTGTAACACACACAACCCCCTAAGTACCTTTTAAGGGATGGTGTATTTAATTTTTTCCTTTCCTTGACCATCTCAAAGACTTTTCTATAGGCTTCCCTCATCTTCTGCTCATCAAGAGCTTTCCAATGACTATAATTTCGCTCAAAACTGAGGTCTGGATCAATAGTTATAGCCTTTCAAAGGTTCTCGAACTTTCATTGGCCAAAGTCACTTCACTGCCACGTGGATTCCACGTGGCACATGCCACTTATGTTAGGGTCCTAACCCGCACATAGGTATAACAATATATTCGAATGTAATAAAGGTCAATATTAATAAGGCCTTTCAATAAAATAGAATAAGGCGGATGTAAGAAGACCTAATAGAAGCTTTCGCTTCTAGAAGGATCTTCCTCTAGATGCTTCTTTTTATTATAAATAGCATTCGAGAGTATGAGAACCCTAGCTTGGATATTATTGTAATAGAGCTCTTCTCAACTGGAGGTTGCCCCCTCGAAGAGGCCCGTGAACATTGCTTTCAGATTCAAAGTGCTATTTCTGTTGTTATTCTTATATCATTTCAGTGTTATTGTGGTGAATGTTCTCGTTATATTTCTATTATTCTACCATTACAAGCATTTCATTTCTGTTCTACATACATTTTATATCTGGTATATTACAAGTGGTATCAGAGCACTTTCCTCGACAGAAAGTGTGGGTTAAATTTTTTTCAGGGTAGAGACATATTCTGACGTCTTCAAGCCACAGAGATCTGTCGTTACGCGCATAAACCCGCGGTTGAGGGATTCATACATGTAGGAAATACAAGTGGTACTTAAGCGCACATCTATTGGCCACCCTTGTAACCCTTGTTGATACCCCTTCGAGTGGTATTGCATCAGACAATACATGTGTACGGATCAACCTAGGTTACCTGAAGCCCTCTTTAGATAAACCGATCAGTCGCCTGACTGCTATAGTATCACTGAGAAAAACACTTAGGAAGATACTCTCCAGTACCTGGGTAGTCGGGTAGTATGGCTAAGGGTATGGTCTATCCTCCTTAGTTAGTGCCCTAAAATATTGGGCCGAGTACTACTGTTGACCCCGCACGTATATCATAGAGCTATAGCATAGGGAAAACCCTTGTCTGTAGAACCCTTGAACACCTAACCCTTGGGGACAGAAACATAAAAAAATTAAAACATACAAGATCTATTGCCACGCAACTGTGTTCGAGTTTCCAAGTAAATACACATTTCTTTTTGGTTAATCATTTGGGAATTTCCTCTCTACAGTATTCTGGAAAAATTTTCACCATTATTTCAGCCCTATTCCATTGGATTCATCTCTTCACCCTTATCACATTCATCCATATGATTTTTTCGGCAAATTTTTTTTACCCCGCCCACCCCTTTTCAGTTCCCTCATCCTCATGGCCCATACCCGTAGCCAAGACTTGGAATCTTGTTTCAACACCTTGTAGTCTGGTCTCATTGAGATCCAACAAGAAGTGAAACAACTCAGTGCCAATGTCACCGCCATCAATACAACCATGCAGTCCTCAATGGGAGAAATCAAACAAGACCTCACCACCCAGCTTGAATCAGTCTTTTCGACACTCTGCACCAAACTACATATACCTACAGATAACCCTTCCTCTTCCTCACCCCCACATACTGAAGGTGACCATTCCTCTCATTCCCATACCTTGTAGAACCATCACTTTCCATGTGACCTACGCGTTCCACAGGTGGATGTGACCAAATTTGATGGCTCAGACCCCACTGGTTGGGTAACCCAAATGGAACATTACTTCTCTTTATACAACATTACAGATGACTTGGCCAAAATCCGGTATGGTGTTCTCCATCTAGATCAAGAACGTTGGAAATGGTAGCAATGGAGAAAAAATTCTCGTCAAGGGTATATTTCTTGGACACAATTTGTGGCGGAGCTTTATGAACGCTTTGACACTGACACCAACCATTTGGGCTATTTGACAAAGATGAAACAATTAGGAACAGTGGAAGACTTTATAGCTGCCTTTGAGCGCCTGGCTTTTAGAACAAAGGGCATGTTTGATGCCTTTTTCCAAGAGTGTTTTATCAGCGGCCCCAAGGATGAAATTTGGGCCCATGTCCTCATGGCTTGGATTGAGAGTTGGGTTGAGGCTACCAAAAGAGCTAAAGAATCAAAACAAGTTGTATCTTCTCAAAACCACAAACCCTCCTTCATCCCTCGCCCTAAACCAGTAAATCCCACTACTCCCTCTGCTCCACTAAAGATCCAAAAATTAACCCGGGCTGAAATGGCTAAATGCCAAATCAAAGGCCTTTGTTATAACTGTGATGAAAAATATTTATCGGGCCATAAGTGTAAAGAACAAAATCTTTTTATGGCCATCTCCGAGGATATTTCAGAAGAAGATGAAGAAACTCCCTCTATGTCTGAATCACTTGAATCCACTGACATAATCCCTTCCTCAGACCTTGCCAAAGTAGAACCAGTCATTTCCCTCAATGCTCTCACTGGCTTCTCCACTCCCCAAACCCTCAAGCTAATCGGTTACATCAAGCATAAGAAGGTTATCATTTTGGTTGATAGTGGTAGCACCCATAATTTTATTCATTGCCACATTGCCCAAGAAACTCATTGCTACATCCATGCCGTCAATAATTTCCAAATCATGATTGCCAATGGTGGTTCCACGAAATGTGGAGGGCATTGTGAAAATGTGCATCTCCAAATTGGTGACTACCACCTGAAATCCCATATGTTTTCTATCGACATGGAAGGTTGTGACATTGTGCTGGGTGCAGATTGGCTAGGGACTTTGGGTCCCATTCTCATGGATTTTAAAGACTTAACCATGCAATTCGACCAAGAGGGCCACCAATATAAGTTCCAAGTCATCACCGCAGGTTCACATGAGATCATTAGTTCCCATCGCATGGAAAGATGCTAAAAAAGGGTCATTCTAGTGTTATCGCCCAACTCCATGCCATACAAGCAACATAGACACCTTCTGTACCGCAATACCTCCAAGCCATCCTTTCTAAACATCAATTGGTCTTTTCCACTCCCCAAGGCCTCCCTCCTTCCTGTGGTGTTCATGATCATTCCATTCCTCTTGTACTATGAAGCCTTCCTCCCAATATCCGTCCGTATCATCACCCCTTTTCCCCCAAAAATGAAATTGAGAAAATGGTCCAAAAACTCCTTAATGCGGGCATTATCCTCCCTAGTACGAGCCCCTATTCATCTCCTGTGGTCATGGTCCTGAAGAAATAAGGTTCTTGGCGAATGTGTCCTGACTTCCGTGCCATCAACAAACTTACCATCAAAGAAAAATTCCCCATTCCTATCATTGATGACCTCTTGGATGAATTGAGCGGTGCCCAATCCTTCACTAAACTGGATCT
The DNA here is from genome assembly GCA_009831015.1 of Picea engelmannii. Taxonomy (NCBI): domain Eukaryota; kingdom Viridiplantae; phylum Streptophyta; class Pinopsida; order Pinales; family Pinaceae; genus Picea; species Picea engelmannii. The sequence continues at coordinate 336,834 of ML791995.1, read as the reverse complement.
TCGTTCAGGCTACCACTAGATATGTATGAAAGAGGTAGATATTCCCAAGACTGCCTTTAGAACTCATGATGGCCACTATGAGTTTTTGGTCATGCCCTTTGGCTTGTGTAATGCCCCCTCCACCTTCCAAAGCCTCATGAATCATGTCTTTGTTCCTTTTCTCCGCCATTTTGTCTTAGCTTTCTTTGATGATATCCTCATCTATAGAAAAACCTGGACAGACCATCTTGCTCATGTGGATCGAGTTCTCCATCTACTCTCTCAGCACCAACTTTTCCTGAAACAGTCTAAATGTGATTTTGGCGCCTTAGAAGTAGAATACTTGGGTCATCTGGTTGGAAAAGATGGCATCAGGGTGGATCCTAAAAATATTGAAGCTATGCAAGACTGGCCTCACCCAAAGACTCTTAAGAGATTGTGTGGATTGGGTATTATCGCAAGTTTGTTAAGAATTATGGGAAGATTGCAGCATCTCTCACTGCTCTCCTAAAAAAGACTATTTCACTTGGACTCCAGCCGCTGCTCAAGATTTTCAAACCTTGAAGATGGCCATGTGCACCACTCCATTCCTCGCCCTTCCTGATTTAAAAAATACCTTCGTGTTGGAATGTGATGCCTCAGGGAAAGGAATTGGTGCTATCCTTATGCAAGAGGGTCGACCTTTGGCCTTTACCAGCAAGCAACTATTTGAAAGAAATCTGGGCAAATCCATCTATGAGAAGGAAATGTTTTTATTCTGCATGCCATGGATCTGTTGCATCCTTATCTATTGGGGCAACGGTTCCAAATTAAGACAGACCATCAAAGCCTCAAGTATTTTTTGGAACAATGCATTTCCTCCCCAGAAAAACAAAAATGGGTGACTAAACTCTTTGGATATGATTATGAGATCATTTATAAGAAAGGCAAATACAATGTGGTTGCGAAAGCACTTTCTTGAAAATATGAAGATGAAGGATCACTTTTTTCTCTTGCATTCATTGTACCAGATTGGCTCCAAGCCGTTCACCAGGAATGGTTACAAGACCCAAAAATTTCGCAGTTGATCCAGCAATTGCAGTCCAATGCTCCAACTTCCCCAGGGTACTCTTGGCTCCATGAGGAGATTCAATACAAAGGCTATTTGTATTTAAGTAAACAATCAAAGCTTAAATCCACATTACTTTCTGAGCTTCATGCTACACCCATAGTAGGGAACTCCGGGTTCACCAAAACCTATGACAGGGTGAAACGTTCCTTTTTCTGGGATGGTATGAAATAGGACATTCGTAATTTTGTAGCTGAATGTGACGTGTGTCAACACAACAAGGGAGAAACAATCAAATCGTCGGGCACACTACAACCGCTGTCGATTCCACCTGCTATTTGGAAGGATATCTCTATGGATTTTATTATCGGCTTACCCAAATCGGGAAATAAATCTGTCATCATGGTGGTTGTTGATTTCCTTTCCAAGTATGCTCATTTCTGTGCCCTTCAACACTTGTTTACAGCATCCACAGTGGCTCAAATCTTCATGGATCATGTCTTCAAGCTTCATGGCATGCCACACTCTATTGTTTCTGATCATGACCCAACTTTCAGAAGCAATTTTTGGCAAGAACTGTTCAAGATACAAGGCACATAATTGCATCTCAGCACAACTTATCATCCCTAGACTGATGGCCAAATGAAAGTTGTCAACAAGTGTTTGGAAACATATTTGAGGTGTTTTGCCTCAGAAAATAAAAGTCAGTGGGCTCAATGGTTACCCCTAGCTGAATTGTGGTACAACACTTCATACCATACAGCTACACGCATGATTCCATTTGAAGTGGTATATGGACAGAAGCCACCTTCAGTTCTCTCATACTTACCGGGTGCCTCGAAGGTCCAGGCTGTTGACCTAACACTTACAGCTCGAGAGGCCATTCTCCGTACCCTCAAAGAGAATTTGGTCATGGAAAAAAATTGCATGAAGCAACAAGCAAATCAAGGTCGCTCTAAACGACAATTTGCAGAAGGGGATCAGGTGTTTCTTCAACTGCATTCTTACAAGCAAATTTCCCTCAAGGCCGAGCATTGTCAGAAGCTAGTGCCCAAATTTTATGGTCCTTATACCGTGCTCAAGCATGTGGGACAAGTCGCCTATCAGTTAGCTTTTCCCAGCCATTCGAAGTTACATCCTGTTTTTCATGTTTCATGCTTAAAGAAGGTGATTGGAGCTAAGTGCCAAATTCAAACCAACCTTCCAGAGTTAGCTAAAGAAGGATCCATTTGGCTACAACTTGAAGCAGTTTTGGACCAGTGTGAGTGTCACCTACGTCAGAGAACCATCAAGGAAGTGTTAGTCCAGTGGAAAGATACAACCCCAACAGACACCACTTGGGAACCAACTACCATTCTGCAACAATTTCCTCCTCTCAAGCCTTGAGGACAAGGTTGTTTTTAAGGGGGTAGACATGTTAGGGTCCTAACCTACACATAGGTAGAACAATATATTCGGATGTAATAAAGGTCAATGTTAATAAGGCCTTTCAATAAAATAGAATAAGGCAGATGTAAGAAGACCTAATAGAAGCTTATGCTTCTAGAAGGATCTTCCTCTATATGCTTCTTTTAGTATTAATAGGATTCGAGGGTATGAGAACCCTAGCTTGGATATTATTGTAATAGAGCTCTGCTCAACTAGAGGTTGCCCCCTCGAAGAGGCCTGTAAACATTGATTTCAGATCCAAAGTGCTATTTCTGTTGTTATTCTTATATCATTTCAATGTTATTGTGGTGAATGTTCGGGTTATATTGTTGTTATTCTGCCATTACTAGAATTTTATTTCTGTTATGCATACATTTTATATCTGGTATATTACAACTTATCATCTGACATTTCATTGAAATGGCATACTTATCTCTCATGCCATTCGACTAGGCACTCACACAACATCTGCCACCTGACGCATCGGTCCTTGAGACTTCTGTCCAAATCGATGGCTCGGATTTGATCAATGCCTTTATTTGTCATCAGGATCATTTCCATTGGAGTGCATCCATTCCATACTTCACTGCTCACACCAATAGCCTCATTCCGATGGTGTTCTCCAACATATTTAATGGACCTGGTCAAGAAATCAATAACTCCAATTGCATTGGAGTCCTAACTCACTTGGAAGTTATCGAACTTCTCATGCTTAGTCAAGATTTATTTAAGTGGGGTCCAAAAAAATCTACAGTTGAGATCTCATCTTTCATGTATGCTGACCGACGACCCAGATCCTCTCTCAGAGTTACTTTGTCGGAGTTCACCTACTCTAGGGTGTCTCAAACACTCTGATAGGCCAACTCTGATGAGAGACATAAATCTAATAAATTCCCCTACGATCAACAAATGAGATTTGATCTCGACGCCATGTACTTGGTCACTCGTCAACCAATCATATATCGACACACATCCTTCGTAAGACACAACTATTTGTCAACTGTCAGGACATGTGGTGCAAATATTGACATGTCACGTGGCACCACACATTGTTTTCCTCATCGTTCGACATGGATATTTACATCCTTTTTGGATACCAGGTTTTACCCAATCAGCTGCAGTCACCTGTCCTCTCCTCATTGGTTCAACTTCGTCATCCTATTTCCAATTTTCTTACCAAGTGAACATAGGTGCTCATGACGAATCTATGACTGAGGGTTGATCTATCCCTCACACTGATCACCGACTATTATTTGTCCTCAAAGTCTCCCCATTAAAGTACCTTAACCAAGGATACTCCGATGACCTTGATACAATCGACAATTCAAATCCTATGGGTCACCCTCTGACGGATCAACGATTATGTTCCTCTCTCGGAGTTCCTCTTTTCAGGGTGCATCCTCTCAGGGACACTCTGAATAGTACCCCTCCAAAGGATGGTTGAGATGTCTTGACCCTTCAAATATGATGGCTAATATTTAAGGAGGATATTTGATGCAGGAGCATCGCCCACGTCAAGCGAGCCAGCGCGAGAGCAAAGGATAGCTGGACGAGCTAGCAAAATTCTTTTTGTATTTCACCTTGATATGGTTGCGCCAAACATTAATGTGAAGAGTTAATGAAGCACTTTTGTATATTGTAAACGGACCTTGAGCCTTTAAGCTCTCGTCCTTAGTAGATAGGAAGGCATTTAATAGATTTAATGCATGTAGGTAGATGTTTAAGTCTAGATTAGACAGTTTTAGGTTTCAAGAGGGAAAACGGATATAGACACCCTCCTTTGTATCATTGTATTATTATCATTCATTCAGGAGAAAGAAGAGAAGAGCAGAACAAAGAATTGTATGGAGAACTACCATGTACAGATATTGAATTAATAGAAAATCTTTGATTCAATTCCATGGTTGTGTTATTCTCTGTGTATTGTTGATATTATGCTCATGAGTATTTGCTTCCTATCATACATTTGATTTTATATGATGTGTATGTGATTTCACGATTGAATTGAAATATGAAAGAATGAGTGAATGAGTTTCAATTGTTTCTCTAAGTGAGCCAGAGGATTCCTGCAAGGAGTGCAGTTGAATTTGTCCGCAAGGAGTGCGTGACTGCAGGGTTTACTTAGAGATAGCTTTTGTTTCCATTCATCTCAGAAGTGCATATTTTGCACCAGATCCGTGCAAGGCGTGTGTAGGCTGGACGAAGACTCAAGGTTGTGATTCTAAGAAAAATGGAAGTGAGACTGTTGTTGCAGGTTTGTGCGCAGAGTCGAAGCTTCAACACTTAGCTGTCGTTGAAGATTTGCCGCAAGGAGTGCGTGCAAAGAATTCTTTCAAAGGACCCAGGAGCCGTGAGGAAGCTCTGGAGGGATAGGTCTTCGAGTCCGTCGAGGAACAACATAGAAAAACTGTGCTTGGAAATCTAGCAGGGAAAGTTGTAGGTCGTGCACAGGGTGGTGAAGGTTGTGAAGCTCAGGAGGAAGTAGCGCCATTGATCTGGGTTCATAGGAATCATTTAATCTGCACGTGGCATCGCATATCGACACATCGCAAGTTGGAGCACCAAGTTGTTGGAGAGGAAGTGGCGATATCGTGATCCGTGATATCCTGATAGAATCATAACCGTAGATCGAGGGGATGCGTGTCAATAAATCCCAAAGAATCAGGGTTTGGAGAATCGAGGTTCTCGACGACGGAGAACGCTTGTAGGTTGGATTCGCGATCCGTGAAATCCCAAGGTGATGTGGTAGTGTGGGACCACATGTGCTGGTGGAGTATAGGTGGCATTGTATCGGAGTTCAGGAAAAGGTAAGTCCCGAGTCCATCGACATTAGGACTCGCGATCCCGCGAGTTTCGAATATCCGATAGAAGGGTAAAAGGTGGAGGAGTCACTCCACACGTGTCTAGAAAAATCGGACCATCGAGGTTCGGAGGTTGGAAATTCAATTTGTCAACGTCGCGAGTAGCGATTTCCCGATGGGGAGAAGTTCCGATAGCGTAGGGGAGTCAACACTGACTTGCATCAGACTTCGAGAGATCGTGAGGTGAGAAACAGACGACCACAAGACTCATGAAATCACGAAGTCCGATTTCTCGGTTGTGAAGGGAGGTCAGGAAGGAGTTGTTGTGGGTGAAGAATTCCCGAGGGGAATTAGAGGAGCGTTTACGTTCTTCGGGCCAAAGTTAGAGAAGGTCCTGGTGATCGCGGACGTGCTGGGGTGACGCGAATGCACCAAGTGGTATCAGAGCGGGAATATCTTTGCTTTCTGTAGTAGAGAAAGATGATTACACCATGCCGCCAAGAAGAGAAAGGCAATCACCTGGTCCAGAGGATAGGGATGCACGAAGAAGAGGTAGGCCAACAGGAATTCCAGAAATGGAGTGCCAAATGAGAGATCTCCGAGCAAGGCTTGAAGAGATGGAGACAACACAGAGACGCGGAGTTGGCGCAGGAGATCTTAGCGATTCCGAAGTTGAAGAGGAAGTTGGACATGCAGAAGAGGTCACAGCAGAAGACGCATCAACCGAGCGATTGATCAAAGCCATCGCCAGGATGGGTGCGAAGGCAAAAATGGATATTCCAGTCTATGAGGGAAGCCTGGATGCAGAAGAGTTGTTGGACTGGATCCAATATCTTGACACCTACTTCGATTATGAGGAGATCGAAGAGGACAAGAAGGTCAGACATGCTATCACCCAGTTGAAGGGGCATGCAACATTATGGTGGGACGAGCTACAAGCTGACAGATGCTGCAAAGGAAAGCAAAAGATCAAAAGTTGGGATCGAATGATTGCTAAGATGAAAGCGAAGTTCATCCCAAGGGACTATCAGATCACTCTGTTCAGGCGAATGCAGAACCTGAGACAGAAATTGATGATGGTGAAGGAGTACACCGAAGAATTCTACAAGCTCAACATCAGAGCAGGTCATCAGGAGAGCAATGATGAGAAGGTGGTGAGATATATGAATGGTCTGAGATATGACATTCAGGATGAATTAAGCATCGTAACCATCCGAACGGTTGAAGATGCTTATCAGATGGCTCTGAAAGCCGAAGAAAAGTTGAGCCGCAAGTAGGGACAGCGAGGGTGAGGCAGAAGTCAACCCAGAGGCAAGACATTTTCCAAAGAAAGAACTCATAAGCCCAAGGAGGAATGGCAGAAACCTCAGGGTAAGATTGAAAGAGGTGGAACCTCACAATGAAGACAACCACAGGTTGAACAGAGAAAACAACCAAATGATCAACGCAGAGATTATGCTGATGCAAACACTCTTCCTCGTACTAGAGGTCGAGGTAGGGGAAGAGGTGGAGTTATCACATGTTTTACATGTGGAAAGAATGGGCACAAGTCATTCGAGTGTCCAGAGAAAAAGCAAGCCGGAGGAGAAGCTCACATCACTGAGGAGGTGTGATGTTGAGAACGAAGATGCAGACAGCGGAAGGTCGCTTGGGATGCATAAAATTATCTTAAAACCTGAGAAGGAGGCGGAGAACACAGCTTAGAGGAGCCGACTGTTCAGGATAGCTTGCAAAGCTAAAGACCAGAAATGTAAGGTCATCATGGACAGTGGAAGAACCGACAATCTCATTTCGACCGAGATGGTGGAAAAATTAGAGCTGGAAATGACTGATCACCCGAGTCCATATAAAGTATCTTGGTTACAGAAGGGACATCAGGTGAGTGTCACTAAACAATGCTTGGTTGAATTCAAAATAGGTGGATATAATGATAAAATCTTGTGTGATGTCATTCCCATGGATGTTTTTCATGTATTGCTGGGTAGACCATGGCAATATGACATAAATGTTGTTCATGACGGAAGGATGAAAACATATACCCTGGAGAAGGATGGGAGAACACACAGGTTGTTTCCGATAAAGGATAAGGAAGTAAAGCTAGAAGTAAGCAATACCATACTTCTCATGAGTGGGAAGGAACTTCTCACAGAGATGGAGAAGAAAGAAGATCCACAATTCTTTGTGGTCAGGAAACCAAGGATTGTCCTAACTAGCACAAGAGTGGACGACTTGCCAGATGAGATTCAGGAATTGCTAGGAGAGTTTGCTGATATCATCGTGGACGAACTACCTCGTTCGTTGCCATCGAGGCAGAGCGTGAGCCATCACATTGACCTCATACCAGGAGCGAGTTTACCGAATAAGGCTGCGTACAGGTTGACACCACAGGAAAATGAGGAGGTCAAAAGGCAGGTACAGGATCTGCTGGACAAAGGACTGGTCAGAGAAAGCCTGAGTCCGTGTGCTGTTCTGACAGTACTAAGTCCGAAGAAAGATGGAGGCTGGAGAATGTGTACCGACTCCAGAGTGATAAACAAGATTACCATCAGGTACAAGTTTCCACTACCGAGAATGGATGATCTGATGGATTGCCTGAGTGGGGCAAATTATTTTTCGAAGATTGATCTCAAGAGCGGATATCACCAGATTCGCATGAGGGAAGGTAATGAATGGAAGACAACGTTCAAGAAAAACGAAGGTTTGTACAAATGGCTGGTCATGCCGTTTGGTTTGACAAATGCACCGAGCACATTCATGAGGCTGATGAATGAAGTCCTGAGGGAGTTCATCGGGAAATTCGTTGTCATATATCTAGATGACATACTGATCTTCAGTAAGACGAAGGCTGAACATTTGAAACATTTGGCCATTGTGATAAGGAAGTTACAGCAGGAGAAGCTGTTGATCAACATGAAGAAATATTCATTCATGAAGACAGAGCTCATTTATTTGGGATTTGTGGTTTCGGTGAATGAATTGAAGATGGATCCGAGTAAAGTGGAAGTGATCAAGAATTGGACATCACCGAGAAATGTTTTCGAGGTGAGAAGTTTCCATGGTTTGGCTAGTTTCTCTGAAAGTTCATTAGGAATTTCAGTGGAATTAGCGTAGCAATGATGGACACTGTGAAAAAATGACATAAAGTTTTTCATTGGACAACAGAGGCTGAGAAAAGCTTCAATCTGTTGAAGCGAAAGATCACAGAGCAACCAGTGTTGGTGTTGCCGAATTTCAAGAAGACATTTCAAGTGAAATGTGATGCAAGCGGATATGCCATAGGAGGAGTCTTAAGTCAGGAGGACAGACCAGTGGCATATTTCAGCGAAAAGATGGATGAAGCCAAGCTGAAATACTCCAAATATGATAAAGATTTGTATGCCATCATATAGGCATTGAAGAAGTGAAGGCATTACTTGATACCCAAGGAATTTGTATTGTACAATGATAATCATGCATTGTAGTTTGTGAGTCAGCATGAGAAGTTGAACCAGAAACATGCAAAATGGGTAGAGTACATGCATAATTTCACATTTGTGATTAAACACATTTCAGGAACTGCTAACAAAGTGGTTGATGCTTTGAGCATGAAATGTTTGTTGCTGCAGGAATTCAGAGTCAAAACATTGGGTTTTGAAAATTTGAAATATATGTATGCCGGAGATGCAGATTTCGGGGAGACATACGAAGCAGCTGAGAATCCATTTCTCAGGGATCGGAGCCCATGGACAGACTACATGATCCAGGAGGGATTGTTGTTTAAAGGAAATCAACTGTGCATTCTGAATTGCTCCATGAGGGAGAACTTGTTGAAAGAGAAGCACAGTGGGGGATTAGCAGGTCATTTTGGACATGACAAAACATTAGCGAAGCTGAGCGAATCATATTTTTGGCTGGGCATGTGAGTAGATGTCAAGAGGTTTGTTTACAGGTGTTGAATTTGTCAGCATTCGAAGGGCCGAAAGAAGAACACAGGGTTTTATCAGCCATTTCCCATACCCGACAGACTATGGGAGGCGATTAGCATGGATTTTGTGTTAGGACTGCCAAGGACACAGAGAGGGGTTGATTCCATATTTGTGGTGGTGGACAGGTTTTCTAAGATGGCACATTTTATTCCATGTCAGAAGACCAGTGATGCGACCCACATCGCAAACTTGTTTTTCAAAGAGGTTGTTAGACTACATGGATTGCCGAGAAGCATAGTCTCGGACAGGGATACCAAATTCATAGGTCATTTTTGGAGGACGCTATGGAAGAAGCTAGGGACTAAATTAGTGTTTAGTTCAGCTTACCATCCGTAGACAGATGGACAGACCGAGGTGGTCAACAGAAGTCTCGGAGACTTGCTGAGAAGCTTGGTGACAGAGCACCATAGCAGCTGGGACAACATATTTCCACAGGCAGAGTTTGCATACAACGATTCGGTGAATCAGAGTACAGGCAAAAGTCCATTTCAGATTGTGTATGGGACACAATCGAGGGGAGTTTCTAAACTCAGGGAGTCAGAACAGGCTGCGACTAGCAATGCGAGCGCAGAAGAATTCGCTGAAGCGATGGAGGAACTTCACACGAAGGTGAAACAGCGACTGCAGAAGTCAAATCATGAGTACAAGTGCAGAGCAGATCAACATCAGAGACAACTTCAGTTTGAATTTGGTGATCTTGTTCTGGCACACTTAAGGAAAGAGAGGTCCCCAAGGGGAACATATAACAAGCTCAAAATGAAGAAAATCGGACCGTGCAGAGTCCTGAAGAAATTTGGAGAGAACGCTTATGAGATTGAGTTGCCAGATGGCATCGAGATATCTCCGATTTTTAATATTTCGGATTTATACCCATATAGGGCTGGAGAAGCAGAGGCTGGAACTGAGGAACCAGTAATCCAGTGGCAGAAGCAGTTACCAGTTGCAGAGAAACCGCAGATGGAGTGCATACTAGACAAACAAGTAGGAAAGAAGACCAGGCAGAAGCAGTATTTTGAGTACCTAGTGAAATGGAAGAATCACCCAGTCGAAGATGCTAGCTGGGAAAATGAAGAAATGATACAGAAGCATGGACAGACCGTGCAGGAGCTCATGGATAGGAGCCCATGAAATTTTTTCAAGCCGAGGAGTATGATGCAGGAGCATCGCCCACGTCAAGCGAGCCAGCGCGAGAGAAAAGGACAGCTGGACGAGCCAACAAACTTCTTTTTGTATTTCACCTTGATATGGTTGCGCCAAACATTAATGTGAAGAGTTAATGAAGCACATTTTGTATATTGTAAACGGACCTTGAGCCTTTAAGCTCTCGTCCTTAGTAGATAGGAAGGCATTTAATAGATTTAATGCAGGTAGGTAGATGTTTAAGTCTAGATTAGACAGTTTTAGGTTTCAAGAGGGAAAACGGATATAGACACCCTCCTTTGTATCATTGTATTATTATCATTCATTCAGGAACAAGAAGAGAAGAGAAGAACAAAGAATTGTATGGAGAACTACCATGTACAGATATTGAATTAATAGAAAAGCTTTGATTCAATTCCATGGTTGTGTTATTCTCTGTGTATTGTTGATATTATGCTCATGAGTATTTGCTTCCTGTCATACATTTGCTTTTATATGCTATGTATGTGATTTCACGATTGAATTGAAATCTGAAAGAATGAGTGAATGAGTTTCAATTGTTTCTCTAAGTGAGCCAGAGGATTCCTGCAAGGAGTGCAGTTGAATTTGTCCGCAAGGAGTGCGTGACTGCAGGGTTTACTTAGAGATAGCTTTTGTTTCCATTCATCTCAAAAGTGCAGATTTGGCACCAGAGCCATGCAAGGCGTGCTCAGGCTGGACGAAGACTCAGGGTTGCGATTCTGAGAAAAATGGAATTGAGACTGCTGCTGCAGGTTTGTGCGCAGAGTCGAAGCTTCAACACTTAGGTGTCGTTGAAGATTTGCCGCAAGGAGTGCGTGCAAAGAATTCTTTCGAAGGACCCAGGAGCCGTGAAGAAGCTCTGGAGGGATAGGTCTTCGAGTCCATCGAGGAACAACATAGACAAACCATGCTTGGAAAGCTAGCAGGGAAAGTTGCAGGTTGTGCACAAGGTGGTGAAGGTTGTGAAGCTTAGGAGGAAGTAGCACCATCGATCTGGGTTCATAGGAATCATTTGATCTGCACGTGCCATCGCATATCGGCACATAGCAAGTTGGAGCACCAAGTTGTTGGAGCGGAAGTGGCGATATCGCGATCTGCGATATCCCGATAGAATCATAACCGTAGATTGAGGGGACGCGTGTCAAGAAATCCCAAAGACTCAGGGTTTGGAGAATCGGGGTTCTCGACGACGGAGAATGCTTGTAGGTTGGATTCGCGATCCGCGAAATCCCGAGGTGACGTGGTAGTGTGGGACCACAAGTGCTGGTGGAGTACAGGTGGCATTGTATCGGAGTTCGGAAAAAGGTAAGTCCCGAGTCCATCAACATTAGGACTCGCGATCCCGCGAGTTCCAAATATCCGATAGAAGGGTAAAAGGTGGAGGAGTTAGTCCACACGTGTCTCGGAAAATTGGACCATCGGGGTTCAGAGGTTGGCAATTCAATTTGTCGACGTCGCGAGTAGCGATTTCCCGATAGGGAGAAGTTCCGATAGCGGAGGGCAGTCAACGTTGACTCGCATCGGACTTCGGGAGATCGTGAGGTGAGAAACATACGACCACAGGACTCGCAAAATCGCGAAGTCCGATTTCCTGGTTGTGAAGGGAAGTCAGGAAGGAGTTGTTGTGGGTGAAGAATTCCCGAGGGGAATTAGAGGAGCGTTTACACTCTTCGGGCCAAAGTTAGAGAAGGTCCTGGTGATCGCGAATGTGTTGGGGTGACGCGAATGCACCAATATTTGAGGGACTTCATGCCCTACGAGGCCCCTTTTCTCACCCCGTTAACCAATTATATAATGACATGTATCCACCCTTGTGACATGCTAACAACTACACTGGAACCCCTCGTCAGCATAACGTCACCGTGATGATACTCACCCATTTTCCTTATTCTAGCAAGACCACATTGATCTTTGACTGAGACCATTCCTAGGATTTCCATCAGTGGACGACCGAGATTGTCCCTCGGGCTCTCCCATCGGAGTACCAGAACCACAACTATTCTGATCGTTTAACTCCGATAATACTCACTGCAGGGAGACCCAATGATCTCGATTATCTCTCGGTGTCTCTCTCCAATAGATCAATGGTCCATATTTTCTCATGATGCATTACCTTCTGGCACTTTAACCTACTCCGATGGAGGCTAAGATATTTTAGTACATCGAATCGATGGCTGAGACAAGATCCTTTCGAGGTTCCTCTGTCAGAGTCCTCTAGCACCCCCACACTCAGTCATTTAAAAACTATGCCCTCTGAAGAAGGTCCAGGATCTATTCGAGGTTCCAAAATCAACAACTATGATTGACCCTATCTCAAAACATAAAATATCCACAAGGTAATAGTCTTAACTTAGGACTTGGACATTTTTTCAAGGATCCTTCCAGAGTTTTCTTTTGATTTACAACCCTAATTCAGGCTTCACAACTCGGATACTGTTCTGAATCCCTTCACTAGGTTTTACCAAACATTATTGGTCTCCCCATTCGTTTCATTCCATTTAGGGGCGTCCTTTATGCTATATGACTCTGTCTCGCTTTTTCCAAGGAACCCAATATGACTAGAAGTATAGACATGTATGAATAAAACTGTTCCTATGGTCAACAAGGTCACAATTTCATTCCTTTCACTCGAGCCAATACAAGAGGCTCAATCCTTCACATGTACAAAGCATGCCAGAACCATATAGTTCCTTAATTTCTTAAATACACAACATGCAATATAAAAACCAATCCAATCATCAAACAAGCATATTGCACATCCCTGAGACAATCACAGACGCTAAACCATAAATTACAGTTCAATACACATAATAAAAAGATACTTATCTGTTACATTTGATAACTAGCTAACTGAATGTGGGTGTTCGGCTTTCCACCCAACTGTAGGCTCATATGCCTTCATTCTTATCACTATGGTCACCCCTGTGCTAAGCCATGATACCATTAGGGAGTCTCTCTCATATTGTCAGGGAGATTTTTAGGTGCTGGGTACTCTCTTCATATCATTATTATTCAATATTTTCTTGCGTCCACCTAGCCTAGGCCCTTGTGAGGTTTATCAGGTGCTCTTAAGCACCAAGCTCACAACCTTATCAGCTAAGGTTGGAATATGGTATTTACAACTAGCCCTGTAACCAAATTTGCTTTAGACTCACGTCTCCCAACCTGCATCTAGGCCTCTCTTGCACCTTTCTTCTCTATCCTTTGTTCCCAAACCCTATCGAGTTCTCCCTACCTCTTTCTATCCCCTCTCTCTGAAGGTTCTCGACCAATACCCTCCTTTCTTCTATCAAAAGGGAGATCATGGGTCAATCATGGGAACCCATGATGACGTTTCCTATTGTCCTTTAGCTGAAAGTGTAGGTCACTTCAATAAGTCTCCCCATACTTCCATTCATTGAGGGTAGTTGGTTTCTCAACCACCAACCCTTCCTCATTAACTGTTTTTTCTTGAAATTAGAGGGGAAATATCTTAATATTTCCAATTCAATTATTTCATCCAGGAGGATTGGGTCATCTTAGCATGATGAACCCCCTCCAAAATATTCCTCACTCTCCCCTATAGTGATATCATGGATTTTACATTCAAGGCTTCACCCCATAGTCAGTTGTTGGCATTTTTGATTAAGAAGTAATACATTTACAATATTTACACGCCATTGCATGACAATCACTAATTATGATTAATTACAAGCTGGGGGAAACATGGGTGTTACATGATGAGTCAAAGAAATAAGGGTGTTGTTATTGTCCTTACCTGGGTTTGATTCCCTTGAGTGACATGTTTTCCCCTCGTGAGTTAACATGTTCCCATTAGGGGGTTGTTGTCTAGTGAAATTTATCATGGTTGTTAAGTCGAGGTAGGAGTCACACACTATAGCTACAACATGGTGCCATGCCTCTTGAAAGGTGGTGATTGCTCGATGGTCAAAGTATTAATGAGGCATCTTCAAGAGTTTCCTTTTTAATTCTATGGTGGTTCTTTTCAATCTCAACAATATGATATTTTTTAGTGGCAAATTTTCACCAATTGACTATTTTTGAGATATTTGCCAAAAAATTAAAAATGACATTAAACATGTCATTTAATGATTATGGTTTTAGGTTTAAAATTTTTGTAACAAATCTTTATAACTGACATGTTTGTAGTGAACATTTGCTTTGGGCCAAAAGAGAATGATAACTTTGAGTATTTTTTTAAAGTTAAATTAAATTTATTTACTTTAATTTTGTTATAAAAGTTATTTATACTTTATGATAGATATATTTAGTTGTTCTTAATACAATAAAATATGATGATTTACTATTTATAATCTTTTATTAAGTATTTAATAAGTTCCAATGTTTGTAAATGAAATTTAAATAAATAAATTATTTTGATTGAAAATTTGTTATTAAATGGGGTAGTATGAATGGTGGAGATCATTTTTGACACTAAAGGAAACTAAGAAATCTCCTTTGATTGGGGTATTGGAATTTCAACGAATAATCAAGCAGAGACTTACACATTACTACCAGGTTTATCAATAGTAGTCAACTCTAGGATGGATTCTTTGGTTGTAATCGAAGATTCAAGAGTTCTTATCAAATCTATAATCCATAAGATTCCTCCTAGAGATAACATATTGACCTCAATTATGTCTAGAATCATCATAACATATCAATATCTACACAGAGTCTCATTCTATCACATGTTAAGGGAGCATAACGTGTTGGCCGATCAACTAGATGATCTATAAACTATCATGGATATTCCAATGGATAGCTTGTCAGAACATATCAAATAAAATATTGAAATATTTACTGTGAAGGTTAATTTCCTTTAGATATCATATTCTTTAATTACTGGCTTTCTGCTTAAAATGTATGAAATAGATGAAATGTGAAAAACAAAAATTAGAAATAAATTCTCACGCACCATCCATAAATAAACACAAGATATACCCTGGGAAACCCACTACGGGAGAAAACCCAACTAGAAGGTGAGGCGACTCTGCTCTCTTTTCTTAAAATTCAAGTGCAAATAAAGAGGCACTCTCTGTGGATTTTCTTTTGACAATGTGGCCTATATGCCTACTAAAAAATCTCTCCTCCTTTGTTATTATCTCAAAATACCACTCCTAGGTGCTCTGCTCAACTTTGGAATAAATACCATGCTAAAGAATGGAACCCCTTCACCTCCTAGTGGTCCGTTATTTAACATCACCCAATAGCCATCTAGGAGTATGGTTTTGACTTCCTCAACCCTCAATTATGTTAAGGTTTTGAACCTTCTAGAATATTCTTTAAAGTCCATACATGGCTAGCCCCATATGCATGATTAATGGGTGTTGATGTGGCATCCACTCGTACCATGGTGGTCAACATGGTAGGTTAACTTGCAGGAGGCATCACTTTTGCATACAATCTCTGATTGATGTGATTTTTGCATTATTGGAAAGGTATTGATGTGTAGAATAACAACAAGGTGTTTTAGCTAAACATGAGAAATTTTTGACCCAAAAAATGTTATTTGATGCCTCAAAATGGCTCCAGAAGGTTTCAAACTCCAATTAAAATGACCCTACAAGTTGATTTCTCCAATTGTTTCCACTATGAAAGCATCAAGATAAATGACAAATAATATAATGACCCAATCTAGACCACTAGAAAAGGAGGGCACTCAGTTGGCATAAGAAAATTTAGTAAAATATGGGGCTTCTAGTTACACTCGTGTCCCCTAATGTTTACGATACATCAAATCATCAAAGCACGTAACATTGCATTTAAGAGCCACATGGAATGACATGTGAAAGACACATATCCAAGTGCACATAATCAACTCACAAGGACTCTAGCTCTGGGTTATGACATGGGCATGCTAATAACTATCATTTGTCCTGTGGTATAACTCCCTCATTAATTTTTCGTGCATGCAATGTGAGATATCATCAATGATGGGTTGGGAGGAAAGTTGGAGTCAATTTCAATGAATTTCTTTGGCTTCTCTGGTCATTCAAGAATTTTGGGTGATATATAGGGGTGTTGAGTTTAGGGTCCCTTCTCTACACTTTGGTATATTGTATCAGGTAATTTGTTTGATTCCAACCTAGTTATCTTTGAGCCATCATAAGAGATCTTGTCATTTATTTCAAGATCTGTTCTACTAGTTTTGGTTCCAGGTTCTACTATTTTGTTTAAGAATTCAAGGGAAAGGGTTTGGGAAGACATTTCCTAAGCCTCGATCTTTGTTCTATTGCTTTACAATGATAGGATTGTTTCCCTTCATCAATTTCAATTCATGGTTATGGGATTTTATTAGTGTATTTCAAGGAATTCTCAATCTCTACCAAGGTTTATGTTTGCAAATATGGAATTTCAGTAGTATCTATGGTGAGTTGGGGTTTGTGAGGCTAAATCACAAGCCCCAAGATTCTCTCTATTGCTTTGTTCCTTTGGGTACTTCCTTTCTATCTCCATTGGATTCTGGTTCAAAATCGTTGGTTGGTATACAATCTTAGTCTATGATAGCTATTCTCTCAGCATAGTGTCTTTTCTTGTGTCATTTATCCACATGGATTTAGGGGAACTATCTAAAATTAGAAGGACCCTAAGGCAACATGGTATCATCCTCCAGAAAAACAATATAGCACTCAAATCAATGTATGTATGTATCCATGATAATGATAAGTAGTTTGTCTCTCAAAATAAGAACATAATAAGTTTTTTTGGAATAACAACAATGAAAAATCAATGATCTCGAAGATCAATGTAGAATGTTGAGGAATTTGGTTATCAATATGCACAAGAACTCTCATTCAACAACCACCTATCATCATGCCTCCAACACTTCAATTCAAGACACCCCATAGGAGGAAGAGACTGTCCATTATTCCAAGGAAGCAATTGACGTGGACCAACAACCTTATCAGGAGGAAGCAGTTAACCAACACCTTTTCATTTAGTTTTTATAGTAGTTAGAGTTATATATACTTTGGTTATATTTTACAAGCAATATATTTGTGTTTATAGTTGTTTTTCATTTAGTTTTCATAGTAGTTAGAGTTATATGTAATTTGGTTATCTTTTACAAGCAATATATTTGTGTTTATAGTTGGTTTGTAGTAGCTGTAGACACAATTTTTTTTTTTATATATTGTATATGAAAGTTGTAAATTTTGTTTAAAATAATAAGAATTTTTTTTTATGTAATATTTTTCTATAGGCTTTACTATGACCCCTTCAATTTATTATCTCCAAGTTTTGGTTTAAAAAAAGCATTATTAAAATTATGATGGATAAAATACATTTAACTACCACCTATCATAAAAATTATAATTATGATAATCGAAAAGTTATAAGATATTAGAAAAGATTGAAATCCGAATTCACTTTGAGAATATAGGTATATAATAAATATAAAGTATGTTTAATTATCGAAGGAACAAAAATAAAAAAAACTGAAAACTGTAAAAATTCATTTGATGTTATGTTTTTTTTGTTTAAAACTATATAACAAATCTTTACAACTAACATGCTTGGAGTGAACATTCGCTTTGCACCAATAGAGAATGACAAATTTGCATGACCATTCTCTTTGGATTGAAATCTTTACAATTGACATGTTTTGAGTGAACATTCACTTCGCACCAAAAGAGAATGATAAATTTGCATGAACATTCTCTTTGGATTGAAAGAGAATGATATTGATGTTTATTAGTCAGTTGAAAGATAACGATACAACCTGAATGAGCTTAACGATTAAGAGTATGCGTTTCTTCTTTGGAGGTCACAGGTTCAAATTCAAAGGGGGTAGGGTATGTACGCCTCTGTAGAATTTAATAGTCAAATTGTTGCGTGCAGGGGGTCTCTTGTCCCACAAAAAGGGGGTCTTTGATTTGGATTATGCTAAGAATGAAATGAAGGAAGAGATATAACAAGGAAACACATAGAGATATTACAAGAAACACAAAGATACAATAATAGACAATTTCTATTAAAGAAAGAAATCTGCAAAAATTGTACAAATACAAAGTGAAATGAACTCACTAGAATGGTGGCAGTTTATCTCTGAGAAGAGATGTGACGACTATGCTCATTCACAAGAAAATGTGTTTACAATGAGGCTCAAAATTCTTTTTAACATAAAACATTAATGAGAAAACCCTAAACATCCAAAACCATAACCCCAAAAGATGAAACACCAAAAGGATTGTGGGCCCCAATGGGGGTAATTGATACATCAGCTTCCTAAGGGTGTAAATTTTGTATACGATCTTTGTTTGAGGCATTTGGTATCTCATCGGAAAGGTCTAGCCGAGGAGTACACATTTTGTTTGGCCTAGCATTTTCCTCTAGCTACATGCTAGCCACTATTGAGCCAAAAAACTCATTTAGGGCCCCAAAATGGCCCTTGAAGTTTGGGACCCAAAAATCCGTAGAAAAACTACCAAGGTGGAAAAATATGTTTTGAGCCAGTGGAATAGGTGGGTGGCCACTGATATCCACCTGGATCATTCCTCCCCCCTTAGGAAGTAGTGATTCCTATAGCATCAAGTTTCCGTGGGAGATGGGGAAGCTTTTACTGAATCTGAACCTTGGTGAGCTACTTGCCTTGATGAAGAAGTTGTCATGTTAATACTTGCCATTAAATTGTTGAAGGATGTTATGAACCTATTGTTGGAGGAGTTGGATCCATTCAATGGATCTAGTTTCATGATCTACCTTGGTATGAGTGTGGGAGGACTCTATCAGTGAAGATGCAACATGAAGAGCTATATCAATGGGGGATAATGGTTGGAACCTCAAGTACAATTGAAAAAGGTTGTGGCTAATAAAGCTATGAAGGAATGTGTTATAACTTTATTTGACAAGAAAATGCAGAGGCACCACCATAGGTGAAGCAAGAATATATTTGTGCTCTTCTATGATCTTGTCGACCTACCTTTGTTGGATAGAAAGGTCTTGGGCCAAGGTTGTAGTGGTCACAGTGTCCTTCTGTTCACTTTCTAACCAGATCATGAAGATGATAAAATTTGTGGTATGATAGATTACTTTGCAACATTGTTTTGCCAAGATAATAGTTAGAACTACCTATGGTACCTTGTAGATATTACCTCTCAGAGTAACAATGACTCTACAGGGTTGAGACTCATAAAAAACATGATGCTTCCACACATATGGCTAGCATAAAAGAGCATCACAGAATTCCAATGGGGAAACATCACACAATATATCATCCTTGAAGGGATTGATGTTGTAGGACATGTGACACTGATGGTTGACACAAATATCTAGTCCATGGCGAAGCCATCCGATGTTGTATGGTTGTGGGTTTGGTGTTGTTAGCAAATCCAACTGCTTGATGACCTCCATCGAGATTAGGTTATTTTGTCTTCCACTATAAACAAGGAAATGCAATGGGGTCCCTTTCACCCACATTTTTGAATAGAAGAGGCACTCCCCTTCCTCGGGCTCCTTTGGTTCTTCTAGTTGTATTGTTACGGTTGCGATGGTAGCACTGGGTACTGCATCAATGATATGTTCCTTTTATTGTTTTCTAAATCAGAGTTCGAGTTAGGTTTCAACTCTTTTTTTTTTAGCTCGACCACCAATGATTGTTTGTAGTGACATTCGTTGGTGTTGTACCGTAGCACCCCAGGTTATCAACCCCCATTTTAAATAATGTATTGTTACAATGTTGAGAGGCCCGAGTGCCCAAACAATTATTAAAAGGCCAGTGTTCCCAAGACATGGAATGTTTTCTATCATTATTAATAATAAATACATGGTTGGCTGCTAGACAGATAAGGGCTAGAGTTATAAGGGGCTATGATTCCACAAGAGAGGGGGCTTGAGGGGCTAAGTGTTTATTCCTATGTTAATTATCCTTTTTTCCTAAGGGAGGGCATCGGTTACGTGAGATTCTTGGGGAAGTCCAGGAGGTTCTTGATTCCCCACGAAGTTACTTAAACCCACCTCTGGTCTGATGGGGGGGTTTGAATGATGGCTTGTTCGCTGATTTTTTTGTACATTCATTCATTTCCCTCACGCACTTTCATGCACTCACTCACCCATTCATTGATCCATCCTCATCCACGTCTTGGCTTGGGAAAGGGAACCAAACTGCTGAAGATTATCCATGAGATAGTTGGTTGTAATGGTTGCTGGTGCAATCCAGCCATGACTTGGGGCCTGCATGTCTGAGATGCATTGGCCTGTGCCATGTTTTGCTCACAACTGTGAGTCCTCAGAGTTCCAACATTGAGATTATGGACTAGCTGTGCTAGAGGACCTGGAAAAAGGAGAAGGACTGCCTGAGGGACTGTGTGGCAGATAAGGGTGGAGGTCCATTCTCTTGGGCGGTATAGGCTAGGTAGAAGAGAGCTAGGTACTTGGATTGTTGTGGGTGTTGGGAAACCTGTAAGAGCTTGAGAGTTGATTGGTTTGGGAACCTAAGTACACTCTGGAACTATCCTTGTGGATTCATAGCCCTGGCTCAGGGGTGACACTCTTGTTGAGATTTGGAGAAATGATGTCTACGGCTGGGTGGAACATCCTTGGTCTGCATCCAATTGGTGTCTCCTTTTTATAAAGATAAGTTCTCTTTGTGATATTATTATCTGTGTATGAATGTATTCCTCTGTGTATTTTAATTATCGTTTAACCAAATCTTAGATTATGCATTCTTGTTGGATATTTGTGTGCATGTCATTAAATATTTTATCTTATGCGTCCTTATTAAAGAAATAAGGTATTGGTAAGAGTACGAAGTCCAAGGGTGGGCTTGAAGGTAGCATACCCCGGCCTGTGGGTGGTTGGTTATGTCACATGTACCAAGGTATTTTGTGGAAGTTTCACCACTTTCTAGTGTCCTTCTTCATCTTCCCGTTACCCTTCTTTTCTTGCATCTTGGACTAGTTGTCTTGAGGTTGGTTGTTCTATGAGTTAGGGACACCTTTACCATAGTTCAATTTTTGCGTATTTTCAGATTTGAACTCTTTATTATTCCAAAACTTAAATTTTTGCTCTATTTTGACAAAATATCGATAAGTGACTCCCTGTGATGAGATGTACATAAAATATATTCTATTTAGATGTATCCATGTAGACCCCCAGTATGGTATTTTAGAACTAGATGTCGTTCGGGGTCTTCAATACCTAGATTGGTGCGCAAGATATAGAAGGTATTTGTGAACTCTGACACTGTTTGGTCCCTCTCTTGATGCAGTGTGGTCCATATCACGTACTGGTCGTCATAGTTTCCAACAGGGTAATATTGTTCCTTGACAACATCCATAAAAGATTCCTAAGTGGGCTCATCCAAAAACATTCCAAACTCCTTTGTGGATTTTTTATCACAATAAGTCTCCCAACAATATTTGACATGTGGGACAACCTTCAAGAGTGAAAAGGTAATCTTTTCCCAATTGGAAAAATTATTAACAGATAAATAAACTTCTAGTCGATTTAACCACTTTTCCAAACCATTTGCATTTATCTGACCTTCAAATACAAGAATATAAAAATTAATTTGTANTTGAAGGGGGGGGGGGTGCCTCCAAAGTGGCCGCTTGACAAAGATGCATCTGTTGTTATCGATAGTCATAAAAGGATTTGGGAAAAATTATCCATCATCTCATTCCTCTATTGCATGAGGAATTCTCTAAGAAACAACTTAATAGGATCTCCTGCTCCATTGTCTCTATTTTGTTCCACCATGGGAGGCCACTTTGTATGGAGAGAGTGGTTTTCCTAAAGAGAAACTAGCTTGAGACTGAATCCTTTATACCCTGACCTTTTCGGGGACATGCACTAAGAAATGACCTCAAGCAGACTGCTCTGATACCACTGATATGGATTATACTGAGAAAAAAATGAGGGAAAATATATAACAAGGAAACACACATAGATATAGAAAGAAACAAAGAGATACAGTAATACTCAATTTCTATTAAAGAATGAAATCTGCAGAAACTGTAAAAATACAGAGTGAAATGAACTCGCTAGAATGGTGGCAACTTATTTCTAAGAAGATATGTGATGGCTACACTCATTCACAAGAATATGTGTTTACAATGAGGCTCAAATGGCCTTTTTAACATAAATAATTAATGATAAAACCCTAAACATCCAAAACCCTAACCCCATAAGATGAAACACCAAAAGGTTTGTGGGCCCCAATAGGGGTCAGTTGATACGCCGACTTACCGAGGGTGTAAATTTTGCATATTATCTTCGTTTGGGGTGCTCAATACCTCCTCACAAAGGTCTATCCAAGGATTACACATTATGTTTGATCTGGCATCTTCCTTTGCCTACATGCTAGGTGCTACAGAGACAAAAAAATGTCATTTAAGGCCTCAAAATGGTCCTAGAAGTTTGGGACTCGAAAAACTGTAGAAAAACTGCCAAGCTGGAAAATTGTGTTTTGAGTCTGTGGAATAGGCGGGTGGCCATTGATATCCACCCAAATCATTATACACCAATTTTATGTCTTGCTCGACCGTGACCATAAAAATAGATTATTATTATTATTATTATTATAGATTTTCTACACAATTTTAAACAAAAATCATATACAATATGTATAGCTATGAAAACCTCTAAATCAATATCATTTAAATTGTTTAAAATAAAAAATTATGTATAAATATTACTCAACTTCTTGGTTTATATCAATATCATTTAATATTGTTTAAAATAAAAAATTATGTATAAACTATTAATCGACTTCTTAGTTAGGGGTTAAGCATGGTGGTAGTATTCTTCTACTAAGGTTTAAATGATGAGATCCATGTTTTGTTTCTTGTAGGACCATTTTTTTAGATGTTCCTAAAGTAGTTAGGGCCATGTGCAAGTCTTAGGAATAGATTGGTTCCTTGTTGAAGTGATGGTTTGAGAGTGTTATAAGTTGACTACAACCTAATATCAATTTTGATAGATTGGGGATGATATTGATTGCTGCACTACAATAAGGGCTCAATTGCCAAAAGTCTTGGGTGATTTTGGTGGAATAAACATGCACACTCATATCTTCTTTGACAAAAGGATCTTTATTTACAATCCACTGCCAATTTTCTCAATATATCATAAGTCCTAACATACCATAATTTTCATGCTAATGGAGGTGTCCATAGTGGTATTGGTGTTCCTACTAAGATAATTCTTGGTTGGTTAAGGGACAAATACATGTGCACACTCACGTTATCCCTCCCACTCTATGGGGCATGATTTCTTTT
>ML791995.1:290316-313074 GCA_009831015.1 Picea engelmannii | reverse complement strand
ATATATATTTTTTTTTTTTTTTTTTTCCTAGGTTACAAAGACTGGGGAAAACCCCCAAGTTCTTCCCCTCATTTCGATGATGGTACCCATGGTAAACCCTAGAATATTTAGGGCACAAGGATGGTAAACAACATGGCTCAAATAAATTACAATAATATACTCATTAAGATCTCAACATGTCACTTGCAGGAATTGAACCTAGGTGGGGAAGAAAACGATCATTCCTCCCAACCATTGAAGCTAAACCCAATTGACACATCCATAGCTTTATATTATATAAAACACTGTTAAATATGTCTCTAGTGGAGGGATACCACATGAGAAACCAGGCCCTCCACTCGTTTAACATAAGCCCACCAATACATTTTTTTCGTCATTTACCAACTATTTACCACTAAACAGAAGGAAATAATAGAAATAACTAATAGACTATAAATACAAATATAAACTAGATAGCAAGAGACCTTCATGATATGAAGCAACAAGAGGTGAGTCATTTCCATCCACAAGTGAATCCACTAGCTTGGTTTCTTCTCTTCCCTCATCTTGTGTTGTACCTGAATGATAGGGGTCTTCATCCACATAGATGGGGTTGGATTTCATTTCTCTAGAATGAGGGGATCTAATCACATGGTCCATGGAAACCATTTATTTCGTGACTTGTGAAACAACAATTTTTACCCCAAACAAAGATTTGTAAATTGCCTCAAATTTTCCATCCAATAATTCAACTTTGTGGAGGATGTTTTTCTATTGCATATTCCTTTCCTTGAAGGCTTGGGGTATGAGGCATTTCAATAACCAATATGTTTTGTTGATTTGGAAGAATTTTGTATCACAAGTATGAGAATAAACTGGATCCTTCACCCATCCCTCCACTTCTGCTTGAATCTATTCATTGGGCATATTCTTTCTTCTTTCCTTTATAATACTTTCAATTTCTTCCATTTTCATTTTGTAAGGCTTAGGGAATATTGAGTGAAAGAAATACTTAGTTGTAAGATATTCTCTCTTAGCCGAAGTATCTTGATTCCTCAAGGATAGGTCCCATGGGAGTACAATTCCTAGGTTTCTTATTCCTACCTCCCCCCTCCATAGTAGCATTCATTTTTGGCATGATGGTTAAAATCGAGCTGAGTAGTAGGTAAGATAGAATCAATGGATGAAGGAGGGGAAGCTTCCCAAATATTTTTCCCCTATTTTCAAGGATAGGGGAGGGATTGTCATTGCCTACAACTAAACTCCTAAATAATTATACCCCTCAAAAGAAAGAAATAGTGAGTTAGGTCAACATAGAGGTTGATTTCTATTGACCCCACCTCTCAAGCCTAGAAGACAGACTTTGAGAAACAAACAAAGAAACCATAAGATATTGTGTGAATTACTTTCTCCTCATCTGGTACTGCAAGCTCATTCCCTTAGAGTATCCTTGTCCCATTGAGCCTCCCCCCGGTTTTCCAACAAACCCAACACCACTAGTGTTCCAATCTTCATGTTTGTATTATACATCTCTGCCATTATTGTGTATCCCTTTTTCCTTTGTAGCAACTTATCCTTCATCATTTTCATATTAGGTATTCTACTCCTAGTATGCCACCGTAACTAAAAACTTTCCCACAAACTAAATGGCATAATCCTCCCACTTCTCATACACATCATTTCACATATCAGATGGCTCAGGTTCATACCAAGCCCATAGTATACATTATTCTATGTCTTGCAAGAGAACAAAATCTCATGGTTCTCCATTATTCAACACTGTACAACCATATGAGATGGTCATAAGACGACATGCGGGTGGTGTTGTGGCCCCATCTGTTAGCACCCCATCTAGGGGACTCTATGGGACATGTTATGTGGGTGTATATGTGAATAATAAATAGTGAAATATGTTGTGTTTGATGTGTTGTTTTACGACTTTAAAATCTCTTTTCTCTCTTCAAATTAGAAAAGGGCTCACTTTGCATACAAAGATATTCAAAAGCATATCATGAAAAAATGTAGAAATAAAGCAATGTTATGTATTTGTTTGACTTGAAAATTTAATTGTTTTGAGTCAAATTCTAATAGAAATAAGGTGCAATATCACCGAAGAATGTTACAAGCACAACATATTGCTATGAAGACAAATAAGAAACATGCCACATGCTTCTAGAGAAAAACGATATGGAGATGACCTCAACGATATCAGGGATCTTTTGTTTGAATTCTAATTGGCACTTAATAATATACTATTATATTAAATTTTAAATAACTCAAATTAATTTTTTTTAAGAAAGAAAGCAAAGTAAATATAAAGGGAATGAGAAACATTGCGAAGAGAGGGACATGGCATCTTGCTAGTTGATATCTCAAAGTCTATCCATGTCTAAGGATCTTTAGTTTTAATTTTAATTGGAGTGTTTTGTAAGGGTTTATTATGACATATTTGAACAAAAATGAGTTTTTATGTAGTTAATTTTTGTCTTTGCCCATACCTTAATGCTCGCGAGAATAGGTGAATGTTGCATACATGCATACACTTGTAAGGTTGTGTTGATGAATCTCCTTAACTATTCTTGGGACTAAAACCCTAGCCTGCACATTCCACTTAATAAAAACAACTTCAATCATTTGATGTATAATAAAATTCAAAGGTTAAAAAGTTCTTGGCATTCAAATACTTTTAAAAATATTGAATTATTTGTTGTTGTAATAAGTCATAACTATTCTTGGGACTAAAACCCTAGCCTGCACATTCCACTTAATAAAAACAACTTCAATCATTTGATGTATAATAAAATTCAAAGGTTAAAAAGTTCTTGGCATTCAAATACTTTTAAAAATATTGAATTATTTGTTGTTGTAATAAGTCAGAAACTAATTTGTATTTTTGGTTAGAAGGGATAACTAATGATTTGCTTGCATCTGATTTCGAATTCAATCATGTCTACATGATATATAACATCACATATATCATTAATAAATTAATAAGTTTAGAACTATTGAGGTATATCATTTTTATATATAACATCACATATATCATTAATAAGTTTAGAACTATTGAGGTATATCATTTTTATATATAACATCACATATATCATTAATAAGTTTAGAACTATTGAGGTATATCATTTTTATGAACACATTAGATAGGTAAGTGTTGTTTTATTATTTTGATATTGATTAAAAGTATAATAGAATATATTAAGTTAATGTAGTCAACATAATGAAGAGTGGGAATGTGGGAATAACATAATTAAGTTGAAATGTGAAAACTAGGGAATATCATTAATTTGTAGATAGCACATGGCATGACATCCACATGGAAATAATATCAATTTGTGGATAGCACGTTGCATGTCATTTAACTATGGATCAGGAGGTGATAGTTATGATCAAGGTGAAAAAAATCTACAGGTCATGGATTATAACTCTTTTTGGAAACAAATTAGCAAGATCCTAGAGAACTTAGGCCTTGAAAACTTTAGTGTTTTTATTGCATATCACCATTTCTTTGAGACTACCGCCTGGTTAGTTCTAATTTCTAGTCTCTTTCATTTTATGTTTGTAAACTTACAATGTTTTCTTTTATGTAGGCTAATATTTAATAAGTAACATTCTAGTTCAAACGCACACTCACGTCATAAAATCAATCTCTCTAGGAAATTAACCATGCTTTTTTATTATTGTTTTTGTGTTATCACCACAACAACTAGTATTGGAAGTGGATCATAATGTTGTTTGAAAGAAGTATGACGAGTTGACATACTCTAAACTTGAACCAAAGTTATAATGAGCAGATTGGGCCACTATTGGATGGCATTGATACATTAAGGAAACTCGAAGTAGTAAAAGAGGGCATTTGATTTCCTACAACTGTTGTGATTGGTGATTAGTCTTAAGGGAAATCAAGTGTACTGGAGTCCATTTTAGGGATTATCCTCCCAAAAAGGTAAGGGATTAACCTCCCACCAGGGATGAGACTCCACAAATCAAAGTCTCATGCAAAATCCTCTTGGTCAGTCTAGTATAAATATACAATCTGGAGAATTTTACATATGAACACTACATAGTTGATATTTTTAGTCTTGGAAACTTTCTAAAAAAATGTGAGCTATTGTTGTCTTCAATTTTTTTTTGATAAATGAATTTTGATAGCTATTTCTGAATATGCCTTCTCAACTTTAACAACCTACATTTTTAAAAATAAAAAGTCTCAAAAATACGAGCTACTAGAAGCATACATAATTTTCTCCAATAATACTTGGATTTTTTCTAATATGTTCAAGATATTTGTCATTCTACATAGTAGGTTCAATGTTTCAAGATGACACTCACTCAAGAATTGGACGAAGGTAAGCAATTTTCCTTCCACAACGGAACTCTCATATTTTTAATTATGCATTCTCAGAACTATAATATATTATTCAAACATAGTTTATACCTATCAAAATGGATGCTTTCTCCCTTGATGCTAGATAATCATTCTCATATTTGTGACTTTGCATTATATGAACTATAATAGATTATTCAAGCATGTTGCATCCAAATGAAATGGGTGGGGTTGTTGGAGGGAGTGTGTCATCTTCAGGCTAAGAAAGGTATTTCTTAGATGATTCCATTATTGTTATCGCCTCGATATGTCTAGTTGTGATCAATATGATGCTAGTGGTTAATTGATGTTTGTCTCAAGGAATCTCAAGTTATACTCATATCTACCATTGTCTATCCTCTTAGTAACCACCGTTAGAAGATCACCCCCATAAGACAAGTGCCTCCTCCTCAGCTACAACTGCCTCTCCATGCCACATCTTTAATGAATATTGACTGCAAAGGAAAGCTACATGTAACATGCTTGATTGTAACGGGAGAACAATCAATATGTTTTAGAAGAGTAATCCATACTTTTGCAGAGCAATCAATATGAATTTAAATATGACTATTGATTAGATTTTAGGATTATGTATTTAGTAAATTATTTTTTAAGTCTTACAAATGAGGAAAATGAAAATACATACACTAGGAACAATTAAGTCCCACGATAGTAACCTAACCAATAAAAAAATAGATATAAGAAATAAAAATATTCAACAAACAATTTTGGTTTCACAAACAACTAAGTTTAATATATATTTTCGCGAAAGTTTGGAAATATTTTGGAAAAGGGGTTAACCAATATGAATTCAAAGAAGGTTGTCTTCATACTGAAAGCTATAGTCTTTGGCGAGATGGGGACTAATAATATGTATTTTTGGTTTAAAAAAAAATTGTTTTTCTCATTTCATATTATGAAAATAAGGGATGATTTGAAAATATTTTATATAATAAATTATACTTATTTTTTTATTAAAGGTGGAAAAACCTATCATAATTTAGTTGTTTTTTTTTTGTAAATAAAAGAGTCCAAAAATATATTCACATCATTTTGTGTCTATACAAAAACATGATTATGCCACCTTTCTCGCCACAACAGGGAAATCAAGACAGGTGGCCATTAAGCATGTTTGAAACTGTAACTGAAAACATGTCTAAAAATGTAACTGAAACTGTAACAAAAAACAGAGCAGAGTATCTGTTGTGCAGTGGCCATTGCCGACTGTCTTACAAAGCATGAAAGAGAATGGTAATTCTCTGCAGAAATGACGAAAGCAAAAAGAAACCATGAAACCTAGGAGCTAGCTTGGATTCAGCCGCCCTTGAGCACTATAGGATGGGACAAAGAATTTTCCACAGGTTGGACATCTTTTGCTTGCTGGAGTAGTTGTCATCGTGTCCATCAGAAGGTCCAAGTGTTGTCCCAAGAAGTTTTGTATATGGGCTTGTTCATCCAATTTTTGTCGCAGCTCAGAGATGACCTGAATGTGCTCTTTGTGAATTAGAGTGGGGTCGACGGAGGCAGATCCTCCATCATCTCAGTGTCCATTTCTTCCACTGCTTCAACTGCATTCCTTGTGTCTGTTGTATCCACTCCAATCATCATATCATCTTCATCCATCATGACCATAACATTCAAGGGGGTCTCTTTCCAGCACGAGGGAATCTCTTCCTCCACTATGCAGCTTCCATCGCCATAATATGGGTCCTGAGGGTTCAGTTTTTGGGGGGAAAAAATACTGGTGGCTGGGGTAATGTGCCGCATGAAGGTGCCTCTTCCTCCTTAGCCGGTCTAATGCCATGGAGTGAGTGTGGGGAGGATGGAGGCGCCTCCAATGACCCCTAGTTGTTGTGCCTTGGGCTAGAAAAGTGAGCAATGAGAGCCAATTGAGAGGGGGAAAGTCTGTCACGCCTGGAGAGGGCACTATAGTATCGCGCACCTCTCTTAGGCTTCCTCCTTTCTCTAGGAATGCTGGGAACAATGTAGAGGCCTGGGGCTGAGGGCAAAGAGGTGGTTAGAAGGAGCTTGGGAAAGCTCGAAAGGGCCGAGAGTAGAGAGGCGTCGATGAAGTTACAGAGAAGACTCTTGTGAGGGCCGAGGGAATGGTGAAAGTGATCTAGAGAGAGAAAAGGAGCAGTGAAGCCAACATAGTTGAAGAGGGCGACAAAGAGAAGGAGCAAGTAAGGTGAGAGAGCACCCGAGAAAAAAAAAAGAGGACGATGATGAAAAAACACTTAGAGGAGTCGAGGAGCATTAACAAGAGTGAAGGGAGAAGGGATGAGTGCACCAGGGCAATTTCACACTTATTACTCTGCGAATTGACAACCTCCCTATCCATTAGAGTCGAATTGACAACTTTCCTAGGCATGGTATGCCTGGTCTAGCTTGTGCAAGCGACCATTAACCCTTCCTGGTTGTCCATGCGCACTACCATTACTATCCGCGAGGTGTGAGCCATGTGGTGGTTATGGGCTGTTGGCTGGTGGATGGGGTTAATAAATCCCTTGGCTGCTCCATTCCATTTGTACGCTGATGTTGGCCAGGTGACACCCCATCTAGGGGATCATAATTTAGTTGTTAATAGGTAGTGAGGGTAGTTATTATTGGTTGTTATCCATAAATGCAGGTTGACTCAGCACTATTATTCAAGAAAACATATTCCAAGTAAATGAATTGCTGGTGGTCTATGAGGGGGTAGACTTTCGTTCTTGTTAAAGACATCTAGGTCTTGGGTCATTAACCATTTTCCTTACATCCAAGGAAGACAAGTACTTATCCAATAAAAATAAGTTTTAGGTTTTACTCTAATATCAAAAGGTGGTATCAACCTAAGTAACATCCACAAGAAAGTTAATATCCCTTGTGGTCATCACTAAGGATATCTCCAGTGGGGTCATGTGAATTTTAGTAGTATTTAACCTTAACCCCACATGAAAACATATACTAACCACTATTACAATTTAACCTTTTATCCAAGAGGAAAATTATATATATTATTTCTATGTTATCATAGGTTTTGTAATATATATTACAATGAATATATAAGTTTGATGGTTAAATACAACATAAGTTACTTGAAATGACTTGCTGGTGGTTTGTAAGGGGGTTAGACTTCCACTCATGCTAGATGCATTTGGGTTTTGGGTCATTAACCTTTTTTTCTTATGTTTGAGGAAGACAAGTTCATAGCCATTCATAAGCAATTTTAGGTCTTACTTTAGGACCAAAAGGTGGTATCAATCTAGATAGTATCTGCAAGAAAACCAATATCTCTTGTGGTAATTGCCAAGACTATATCCAACAACAAAATCATGTACTTTCTAATAATATATAACTTTAATCCCATAAATAAAATCAAATACTACTTCTGAATATAATTTAACTTTATATATATATATATATATATATATATATATTATAATAATAATAATAATAATAATTTTATTTCTCTATTATCCTTATCCTTATCGTTATTTTTGTAATATATATTACGATGAATATATAAATTCTTCCATGGTAAAATACAAAGTTTTTTTTTTTTCTTTTAAGGTCGTGTTTGCCATCAAATGCTTTAATCATCATTTGTGTGTACGAATAAGTCCATTCCAAAAGAAGGTGTGAGTTTGAATAAGTCCATTGCAAATCAAGGGGAACATGGTGTTGATGTATCTGCATCCTTATGTGGTTGAGATTGACACCAACATAAGTTGACTACAACCTAATGTCAATTTTGATAGATTGGGGATGATATTGATTGCTACACTACAATAAGGGCTCAATTACCAAAAGTTTTGGGTGAAGTTGGTGGAATAAATACGCACACTCATATCTTCTTTGACAAAAGGATCTTTATTTACAATCCACTGTCAATTTTCTTAATATATCATAAGTTCTAACATACCATAATTCTCATGCTAATGGAGGTGTCCATAGTGGTATTGGTGTTCCTACTAAGATAATGCTTGGCTGGTTAAGGGACAAATACATGTGCATGCTCACGTTAGCCCTCCCACTCTGTGGGACATGCTTTTTTTTTTAATCTAAAAACACACTCATAGATTTATATATATATTTTCTAGGTTACAAAGACTAGGGAAAACCCCCAAGTGATTCCCCTCATTTCGATGATGGTACCCATGGTAAACCCTAGAATATTTAGGGCACAAGGATGGTAAACAACATGGCTCAAAGAAATTACAATAATACACTCATTAAGATCTCAACATGTCACTTGCAGGAATTGAACCTAGGTGGGGAAGAAAACGATCATTCCTCCCAACCATTGAAGCTAAACACAATTGACACATCCATAGATTTATATAATATAAAACAATGTTAAATATGTCTCTAGTGGAGGGATACCACATGAGAAACCAGGTCCTCCACTAGTTTAACAAAAGCCCTCCTATACATTTTTTTCGTCATTTACCAACTATTTACCACTAAACAAAAGGAAATAATAGACTATAACTACAAATATAAACTAGATAGAAAGAGACCTTCATGATATGAAGCAATAAGAGGTGAGTCATTTCCATCCACAAGTGAATCCACTAGATTGGTTTCTTCTCTTCATCTTGTGTTGTACCTGAAGGATGGGGGTCTTCATCCACATAGATGGGGTTGGCTTTAATTTCTCCAGAGTGAGGGGATCTCATCACACGGTCCATGGCAACCATTTATTTCGTGACTTGTGAAACAACAATTTTTACCCCAAACAAAGATTTGTAAATTGCCTCAAATTTTCAATCCAATAATTCAACTTTGTGGAGGATGTTTTTCTATTGCATATTCCTTTCCTTGAAGGCTTGGGGCATGAGGCCTTTCAACAACCAATAGGTTTTGGTGATTTGGAATATTTTCGTATCACAAGTCTGAGAATAAACTGGATCCTACACCCATCCCTCCATTTCTGCTTGAATTTGTTCACTGGGCATATTCTTTCTTCTTTCCTTTATAATACTTTCAATTTATTCCATTTTTATTTTGTAAGGCTTAGGGAATATTGAGTGAAAGAAATACTTAGCTGCAAGATAATCTCTCTTAGCCGAAGTATCTTGATTCCTCAAGGATAGGTTCCTTGGGAGTACAATTCCTAAGTTTCTTGTTCCTACCTCCCCCCTCCATAGTAGCATTCCTTTTTGGCATGATGGTTAAAATCAAGCCGAGTAGTAGGTAAGACCGAATCAAGGGATGAAGGAGGGGAAGCTTCCCAAATATTTTTCCCCTATTTTCAAGGATAGGGGAGGGATTGGCATCGCCTAAAACTAAACTCCTAAATAATTACCCCCCTCAAAAGAAAGAAATAGTGAGTTAGGTCAACATAGAGGTTGATTTCTATTGACCCCACCTCTCAAGCCTAGAAGACAGACTTTGAGAAACAAACAAAGAAACCATACGAGATTGCGTGAGTTACTTTCTCCTCATTTGGTACTGCACGCTCATTCCCTTAGAGTATCCTTGTCCCATTGAGCCTCCCCCTGGTTTTCCAACAAACCCAACACCACTAGTGTTCCAATCTTCATGTTTGTATTATACATATTTTCCATTATTGTGTATCCCTTTTTCCTTTGTAGCAACTTATCCTTCATCATTTTCATATTAGGTATTCTACCCCTAGTATGCCATCGTAACTAAAAACTTTCCCACAAACTAAATGGCATAATCCTCCCACTTCTCCTACACATCATTTCACATATCAGATGGCTCAGGTTCATACCAAATCCATAGTATACATTATTATCTGTCTTGCACGAGAACAAAGTCTCATGGTTCTCCATTATTTAGCATTGTACAACCAAATGAGATGGTCGTAAGACGACATGCGGGTGGTGTTGTGGCCCCATCTGTTAGCACCCCATCTAGGAGACTCTATGGGACATGTTATGTGGCTGTATATGTGAATAATAAATAGTGAAATATGTTGTGTTTGATGTGTTGTTTTATGACTTTAAAATCTCTTTTCTCTCTTCAAATTAGAAAAGGGCTCACTTTGCATACAAAGATATTCAAAAACATATCGTGAAAAAATGTAGAAAATAAAGTAATGCTATGTATTTGTTTGACTTAAAAATTTAATTGTTTTGAGTCAAATTGTAATAAAAACAAGGTGCAATATCACTGAAGAATGTTACAAGCACAACATATAGCTATGAAGACAAATAAAAAACAAGCCACATGCTTCTAGAGAAAAAAGATATGGAGATGAACAATGTCGATATTTTCAAGGTCACTCTAATAAAACTTTAATGGGAAGAGTTTGAAATCAACCAATTATTTAACCTAAACTTTGTCTCCAGTTATACATAGAACATCTTCAATATTCAACATTTGTAAGAAATCAATTTATATATTAAAAATTAACAAATTCATAGTTAACCAACCAACTAATTATATTACAATATAATCTTAAAAACTGAACTTATATAATTTAATAAATATTTATGTTATTTTATATACTTAATATGTAATTAGTAACAATAATAATAAAGTAAATAAGGGAGAAACACTTTTATTATATGTTGAGAAATGTTAACATTGTTATAAACACAAAATTACATTAAAATTAAATAATTCAAGCTTTAAGTTTAAGTAGGAAAAATGATGTTTAGGAAGCCATTAAAGTAAATAGAGAGGGAATGAGAATCATTGCATGGACATGGACATCACATCTTACTTATTGTTGTCAAAGTCAATCCATATCAGGGATCTTTTGTTTGAATTCTAATTGGCACTTAATAATATACTATTATATTAAATTTTAAATAACTCAAATTAATTTTTTTAGAAAGAAAGCAAAGTAAATATAAAGGGAATGAGAAACATTGCGAAGAGAGGGACATGGCATCTTGCTAGTTGATATCTCAAAGTCTATCCATGTCTAAGGATCTTTAGTTTTAATTTTAATTGGAGTGTTTTGTAAGGGTTTATTATGACATATTTGAACAAAAATGAGTTTTTATGTAGTTAATTTTTGTCTTTGCCCATACCTTAATGCTCGGGATGATAGGTGAAAGTTGCATACATGCATACACCTGTAAGGTTGTGTTGATGAATCTCCTTAACTATTCTTGGGTCTAAAACCCTAGCCTGCACATTCCACTTAATAAAAACAACTTCAATCATTTGATGTATAATAAAATTCAAAGGTTAAAAGGTTC
Organism: Picea engelmannii; assembly: GCA_009831015.1. NCBI lineage: Eukaryota > Viridiplantae > Streptophyta > Pinopsida > Pinales > Pinaceae > Picea > Picea engelmannii. The sequence continues at coordinate 301,557 of ML791995.1, read as the reverse complement.
TTGGCATTCAAATACTTTTAAAAATATTGAATTATTTGTTGTTGTAATAAGTCATAAACTAATTTGTTTTTTTGGTTAGAAGGGATAACTAATGATTTGCTTGCATCTGATTTCGAATTCAATAATGTCTACATGATATATAACATCACATATATCATTAATAAGTTTAGAACTATTGAGGTATATCATTTTTATGAACACATTAGATAGGTAATTGTTGTTTTATTTTGATATTGATTAAAAGTATAATAGAATATATTAAGTTAATGTGGTTAACATAATGAAGAGTGGGAATGTGGGAATAACATAATTAAGTTTAAATGTGAGAACTAGGGAATATCATTGATTTGTAGATAACATATTGCATGACATCTACTTGGGAATAATATCGATTTGTGGATAGCACGTTTTGTCATTTAACTATGGATCAGGAGGTGATAGCTATGATCATTGTGACAAACATTTATAGGTCATGGATTATAACTTTTTTTGGAAACAAATTAACAAGATCCTAGAGAACTTAGGCCCTGGAAACGTTAGCATTTGTATTGCATATCACCATTTCTTTGAGACTACCGTTTGGTTAGTTCTAATTTCTAGTCTCTTTCATTTTATGTTTGTAAACTTACAATGTTTTCTTTTATGTAGGCTAATATTTAATAAGTAACATTCTAGTTCATACGCACACTCACGTCATAAAATCAATCTCTCTAGGAAATTAACCATGCTTTTTTATTATTGTTTTTGTGTTGTCACCACAACAACTAGCATTGAAAGTGGATCATAATGTTGTTTGAAAGAAGTATGACGAGTTGACATACTCTAAACTTGAACCAAATCTATAATGAGAAAATTGGGCCACTGTTGGATGACATTGATATGTTAAGGAAACTTGAAGTAGTAAAAGAGGGCATTTGATTTCCTACAATTGTTGTTATTGGTGATCAATCTTAAGGGAAATCAAGTGTATTGGAGTCCCTTTTAGGGATTATCCTCCCAACAAGGTAAGAGATTAACCTCCGACCAGGGATGAGACTCCACAAATCTAAGTCTGATGCAAAATCCTCTCAGTCAGTCTAGTATAAATATAAAATCTAGAGAATTTTACATATGAACACAACATAGTTGATAGTTTTAGTCTTGGAAACCTTCTAAAAAAATGTGAGTTATTGCTGCCTTCAATTGTTTTTGATAAATGAATTTTGATAGCTATTTCTAAATATGCCTTCTCAACTTTAACAATCTACATTTTTTAAAATAAAAAGTCTCGAAAATACGAGCTACTAGAAGCATGCATAATTTTCTCCAATAATACTTGGATTTTTTCTAATATGTTCAAGCTATTTGTCATTCTACATAGTAGGTTCAATGTTTCAAGATGACACTCACTCAAGAATTGGGTGAAGGTAAGCAATTTTCCTTCCACAATGGAACTCTCATATTTGTAATTATTCATTCTCAGAACTATAATAGATTATTCAAACATAGTTTATACCTATCAAAATGGATGCTTTCTCTCTTGATGCTAGATAATCATTCTCATATTTGTGACTTTGCATTCTATGAACCATAATAGATGATTCAAGCATGTTGCATCCAAATGAAATGGGTGGGGTTGTTGGAGGGAGTGTGTCATCTTCAGGCTAAGAAAGGTACGACTTAGATGCTTCCATTATTGTTATTTCCTCGGTATGTCTGGTCGTGATCAATATGATGCTAGTGGTTAATTGATGTTTGTCTCAAGAAATCTGAAGTTATACTCATATCTACCATTGTCTATACTCATAGTAACCACCACTAGAAGATCGCCCCCATAAGACAAGTGCTTCCTCAGCTACAACTACCTCTCCATGCCACATCTTCAACGAAGATTGACTGCAAAGGAAAGCTACATGTAACATGTTTGATTGTAATGGGAGAACAATCAATATGTTTTGGCAGAGTAATCCATACTTTTGTAGAGCAATCGATATGAATTTAAATGTGACAATTGATTAGATTTTAGGATTATGTATTTAGTAAATTATTTTTTAAGTCTTACAAATGAGGAAAATGAAAATACATACACTAAGGGCAATTAAGTCCCGTGATAGTAACCTAATCAATAAAAAATTAGATATAATAAATAAAAATATTCGACAAACAATTTTTGTTTCACAAAAAACTAAGCTTAATATATATTTTCAAAAAAGTTTGGAAATATTTTGGAAAAAGGGGTAAACTAATATGAAGTTAAAGAAGGTTGACTTCATATTGAAAGCTATAGTCTTCAACAAGATGGGGACTAATAATATGTATTTTTGGGTTTTTCAATTTTTTTTTTCTCATTTCAGATTATGAAAATAAGGGACGATTTAAAAATATTTTATATAATAAATTATACTTATTTTTTTTTATTAAAGGGGGAAAAATCTATCATAATTTAGTTGTTAATAGGTAGTGAGGGTAGTTATTATTGGTTGTTATCCATAAATGCAAGTTGACTCATCACTATTATTCAAGAAAAAATATTCCAACTAAATGACTTGATGGTGGTCTATGAGGGGGTAGACTTTTGTTCTTGCTAAAGACATCTAGGTCTTGGGTCGTTAACCTTTTTCCTTACATCCAAGGAAGACACGTACTTATCCAATCAAAATAAGTTTTAGGTTTTACTCTAATATCAAAAGGTGGTATCAACCTAAATAACATCCAGAAGAAAGCCAATATCCCTTGTGGTCATCACTAAGGATACCTCCAGTGAGATCATGTGAATTTTAGTAGTATTTAACCTTAACCCCACATGGAAACAGATACTACCCACTATTACAATTTAACCTTTTATCCAAGAGGAAAATTATATATATTATTTCTATGTTATCATTGGTTTTGTAATATATATTACAATGAATATATAAGTTTGATGGTAAAATACAACATAAGTAACTTGAAATGACTTGCTGGTGGTTTGTAAGGGGGTTAGACTTCCACTCATGCTAGATGTATTTGAGTTTTGGGTCATTAACCTTTTTCCTTATATTTGAGGAAGACAGGTTCTTATCCATTCGTAAGCAATTTTAGATCTTACTCTAGAACCAAAAGGTGGTATCAATCTAGATAATATCCACAAGAAAACCAATATCCCTTATCACAATTTCCAAGACTATATCCAACAACAAAATACTTTTAAATAATATATAATTTTAATCCCATAAATAAAATCAATTACTACTTCTAAATATAAGTTAACTTTTTATCCTCTTTTATATATATATAATTTTATTTCTCTTTTATCCTTATCCTTAATTTTGTAATATATATTACAATGAATATATAAATTCAGGTCGTGTTTGCCATCAAATGCTTTACTCATCGTTTGTGGGTACGAATAAGTCCATTCCAAACGAAGGTGTGAGTTTGAATAAGTCCATTCCAAATCAAGGGGAACATGGTGTTGGCGTATCTCAACCTGATGTAGCTGAGTTTGACCATACTAGTCTTTATCTCAATTTTTTAATATGGTTTTATTTCTTTCTACTTTACAGGAGTTGAGGTCATCATTCGTCCTAGAACAATGTTGCTACCCGACTTGTTTTGGATTGATTGAACAATGTGGATACTAATTGATAGGCAAACCACTACTCCGTGTCTGGAATATTTCTTGTGTTTTTAATATCTCTTATGTCTATTTATTTTTAATTGAACAATGTGGGTACATGGCTTGTCTTGGACATTTAGTCCAATGCATTGTAAATATGTTGCTCATAACAAGATGAGCAATGTGGGTATATGGCTTGTCTCGGATAGATATGTTGTCCATAACAAAATGAACAATGTGGGTACATAATTTGTTTGAGACTAAATGTCCAATGCATTGCATATATGTTGTCTATAAAACATGACGGACAATGTGGGTACATGGACTAAATGTCCACTGCATTGTATATATGTTGCTTATAACAAGATGAACAATGTGGGTACATGACTTGCCTTGGATTAAATGTCCACTATAGTGTAGATATGTAGTTCATAACAAGATAAACAATCTAAGTACTTGGCGTGTCTTGGATTAAATGTACAATCTAAGCATTTAGCGTGTCTTGGATTAAATGTCCACTACATTGAAAATATGTTACCCATAAAAATATAAACAATGTGAATACATGGCTTATCTTATACTAAATGTCCATTACATTACATATATGTTTTCCATAACAAGATAAAAATGTGGGCACATGGCTTGTCTTGAACTATAGATATATTACCCATAACAAAATGTCTCTTCTTTGTGAAATAAAAGTAAATGTTGTAAAACCAATATAGAATAAGCATGAAATGCAAGTATAAGGACAAGCTCGAACACAAAAATGGCGGGCAACGATACAGTCGAACCAGGAGCTTCCTTCACAAAGCTCCTGACGGCACCCTTGCCTTAGCTAACCCTCTCTCCAAAAAACTCTTGGCTGCTTCACTGCCTAGTTACTCAATCTACACTTCCCTGACTCTTTACCTTAGTTTTTTGATGTCGACTGGATTTAGAGTCACTGGAGTCTGCGCTTTGAGTCTTCGAATCATTGTTATTTTTGCACCTAGACTTTGTGGGATTGACCACTATACTGGCTCGGATCGAACTCTTGGTTCACAGGTTATTCTATGCTTTGGGGGCGGCCACTTGGTGGATCCTTTTTTCAGCTACAAGACAAAACAATAGAGTTTTTTTTTATTGGTACTGTCACCAAGTGCCACTGGGTTTACTAAGCGGTGATTGGTTTTTTGGTTTTCTTTTTTCCTGCTACCCGACATTCTAGATCCCGGTCCACTGCTTTTATCTTGCCCCACTGTATCCTTTCTCGATCTTGTGACCCTTCTTGTCCTGCCTTCGAGTTTCCCTCCACAACCAGTTTCTCTCCCTTTCCTCCTCGTGTTTTGTCTCCATCTGGGCCTACTCCCAGCTTACCAAACAACTATTATATTAAAATGGATTCACTGACGGATCCACTGATGCAACCATCCGATGAAATCATTTGGAAACAAGTGGGGTTGTTTGACAAACTTGATTCTCTCGGTCCAAAGCCAAAGTCTTTTCCCTCCAAACCTTCCAGTTCAACTTTTCCCACTATCCCCACTGTGCACCCTGACAATATAGCCTCTTCCCCATTGTCGACTATCCTTGCACAGAAGCTTGTACCTACTGTCCCTGACAGATCCCCCCCAGATCTACTTTCCTCTCCCCTTCTGCCCCGAGACGATCTTTCTTTTCCCGTCGCTCATAAAACTTCCTCTCATCGTGGTGCCTCTAGTGGCTGGAAAGTGTGGAAATCCATCAGAAAAACAAAGAGCTTAGCCCTGGGTGACGGAGTGGGCTTAGAAGAGCTATGCATGATGTCTACTTGCACTTTGGTGGGCCATTTTTCCTACAAGCGCCTGAGCCCTCTTCCACTGGAGGACTGGATAAAGAGTAACTGACTTCCTGTATTGGGTTATTTACCACAGATTCAGTTCCTCAAAAAGGGTTGGCTTTCCTTTCACTGCAAATCTCCTGAGGACGCCACTCTCCTGCTCTCTTCAGTGTGGGTCTACGGAGGAGGCAGCCTCATGCTAAAGCGCTAGAGACTTGCTTTCAACCCGGACACAGAGTACTTCCAGCATAGACACCTTTGGGTACTTCTTTCGGGCCTCCCTTTGCACCTCTGGAATGCCGAAGCCTTGACAGCCATCGGAAACTCTCTGGGATCTTTCATCTCACTCGACTCTCGGCTGCTCAGTGGACCTTCGAGAAAGATGGGTAGAGTGTTGGTGGCGATTGACATCACCTCTAGCTTGCCGGAAACCTCGGTGATTGAATGGAGAGGGCGAAAACTCTCACAGAAACTGGATTACCTCGGACTTCCATTCTGTTGTAATCAGTGCCGTGAAACGGGACATCTTCGTCGTGATTGTCTGGGTAAGTCTCCTACTGATTTCTCTGAAGATAGTGACCTTATTCTCAATCCCCCCGACTATATGGAGGCTGACCCGTCCTTGTCCTATCTGGATTCGCCCCTTCATCCACCCACCCAGCCCCTACCTGGCTAGACTGATGACCCATTGATTAAAATGAGCACCCTTTGTCCCTCCCTCTTTAAAACTCTAACTGAAGCGGAAAATATCTCCGTCTCTAGCTACACTTGGCTCTCGGCCTCTAGCAGGGAAGCCTGCCCCTTACCCGTTGGAGAAGCCCAACTACCCAAAGCCCTCGACTCTTCCACAGAACACTGCCTTACTTCCTCGTCGATCCCTTTAGAACCCCCCGACCCTCCTTACAATACTAACAATCTACACTCTCCTCTCCCGAAAATGCTGATACAACCGTCCTCATCAACCTTGATTGGGAGTTTACCTCCCTTGCCCTCTCACTACAACCATGAAGCCTCCCAGCCTATGCCACCGGGCTACAGTCAACTGGAGGACGATGATGTGAGCTTGCTAGCAAGCATGAACTCCTCAGCCACTACTGGTAATCACCCAAACAACCTTTCTATTCTACCAGTGTACCGAGGCAAAGAACTTATTTCCCCAGCCACTGAGCCAGGATCCTCTTCTACTATTCCTTCTGAAAGAGATATTAAAACTTTTACTTGGGCACGTGGCATCGCTGCAGAACTCTCCCCACTACAGACGAGAAGTTCCAGGAAGAAAAAGGAGTTACACAGCACACAAATTCCTACTTCTAATCTTCCCACTCAGGAAGGAAAGGCCCTTAGAGCAATGAAGGCCTTGGCACGATCAAAGTAATGATCGTGCTCTCCTTAAACATTCGAGGGATTGGAGGACCCCTCAAGAGTGCTTCCTTCCGACGATTGTTGGAGATTTCTAAGCCGGACCTCATCTTTCTCCAAGAGACCCTCTCGACCGATCTTTTATCCAGGGATTTTGTGCATCAATTTCGAACCTCGTGGGTCTCCGCTGCTGCAATCTCCCTAGGTAACTCAGGCGGATTGCTGGTGACCTGGGATCCTGACCTCTTTGAGATGTGTTCTTTCCTAACAAGCGGGGGCATCCTCCTGAAAGGCCGTTTCCTAGCCACTGGTCAAGAGGTGGCCTTCCTAAATGTATATGGACCATGTTCGAACAAACCTTTATTTTGGAATCAACTGGCTAACAGCGGGCTACTCTCCTTACTGAATCTTATTCTCGGGGGAGACCTTAACATTATCTTGAAGGCTGATGAAAATTGGGGTGGTTCCTTCCTGCCAGGACCTATCGAAGACACCTACAGAGAGCTCTTTGATTCAAACAACTTGATTGACATTCAGCCATCCCGACTGGTTCCTACTTGGCGTAACGGGCGTTCTGGCAGAGAGGCCATTGCCAGACGTCTTGACTATTTTCTTGTTGCTGAGGCTTTCTTGACCTCTTCTTATTCTCCGTCCTCGTGGGTAGAATACCCTTTCATTTCAGACCACGCTCCTGTCATCCTCAAGCTGATGCTACCGGCGCCTCATCGATCCATCCCCTTCAAGTTCAATCATCATTGGTTGCAGCGCGCGGATTACACAACTCTGGTTCATGATGTCTGGAAAGACCAACGCTTTCTCACTGAAGTTAATCCACAAAGGCGACTAGCTTGGAAACTAAAAGTACTAAAGTCTGAAACTAAATCGTGGTTTTTGGTTTTAAAGCATGAGGAAAAGGCCCGATTACTGGAGCTCGAGTCGGAGATCTCATTACTCATCACTTCTTCTTCCTTATCGGCCCTATCAGCGGACGAGTCAGCCAAACTTTCAATGCTTGAATCAAACAGAGCTTACATTCCGCAGCAGGAGGAAGAAGCCTGGAGGTTGCGCAGTCGCGCGACGTGGCTATTAAGCAGAGATTCAAATACAAGGTTCTTTCACAGGACGACCAGTTTCAACAGAAGTAAAAAATCTATTTGGACTATTGACAACAACAGAATTGGATATGGGACCATTCGGGGACAGGAAGAGTTAAAGTTTGAAGCTGTCCACCACTTTAAACAACTTTTCAAAGCCTCTAGTGATCATCTCCTTCTCGAAAAGGCCTCGACAGCCGGCCTTTACCCACAATTTATTTCCACAATTGAAGCTACTGAGCTTTATGATCCGGTTTCACTTGCTGAGCTTAAAGACATACTGATTCATTTTAAAAAAGAGCGATGTCCGAGGCCGGATGGCTGGACTACTGAATTTTTCATTTTCTTTTTTGATCTTGTAGGCGAGGATCTCCTTCGGATGGTGGAAGACTCTCGGATTAGGGGGAAAATTTCTGGATGCCTAAATGCTACGTTCCTGGTCCTGATCCCGAAATCATCCAGCTCCCTCTCCTTCAATGATTTTCACCCGATCTCCCTTTGTAACCTCATCTACAAGTTAATTTCAAAGGTCATCTCAAACCGGATCAAGCCCTACCTTGGAGGGAGTTTATCGACGGAGCAACTCGGTTTCTTAAAAGGCAGAAGAATTCAGGAAGCAATCGGAGCAGCCCACGAGTGCATTCACAGCATCAAGCAGAAGAATTTAAAAGCGCTGGTAATGAAGCTTGACATTAACAAAGCCTTTGACAGCATTGACTGGGAATTCCTTAGGCTGGTGCTACATGCTATTGGATTCGGAATCAAGTTGACAAATTGGATCTTAGCGTGTGTTGCTAGTGCCAACTTCGCTGTTATTATCAATGGAGAGGCCACGATACTTTTTAATAGTGAGAGGGGCCTCCGACAGGGCTGCCCTCTCTCCCCATATCTCTTCATTTTGATCATGGATACCCTCAGTCTCCTTCTCAAAAAAAGCTTCTCCGAACACAAAATTTCCGGCATCTAAGTTACTAAGCTCATAAGGATAATCCACCTTATGTTTGTTGACGACCTCCTTCTCATGTCGAAAGCTGATTTAGAGGAGTGGACTGTCATTCAGGATGTGCTTTCCCGTTTCTGCTCAGTCTCTGGACTTTCTATAAACCTCTCAAAATCTTCTGTCCACCACTGGGGACTCTCGGAGCCGGAGCTACAACTCTTCAAACGGTCCATTCCTTACACTTTCATTGATCTAAGTGAAGGTTTGAGATACCTTGGGTTTCAACTGAGGATTGGAGCCTCTTCCCCCGATGATTGGCAGTGGCTTATAAAACTTTTTGAAAAAAAAATAGGAGGCTGGTGTTATAATTGGTTATCACTTGGCGGCCACCTCATCCTGGTAAAGTCCGTTTTAGAAGGCTTGGCGGTTTACTGGATGACCTTGCAGAAAATTCCATTAAAGATCATCAACACCCTCCGGCGACTCACCTCCAACTTTCTGTGGAATGGACACGGGAGTAAACATAGCTTTCACCTCTAGAGCTGGGAGATTATAGCAAGGCCTAGAAAGGCAGGCGGCTGGGGCATTAAAAATTTACACACCTTCAATACAACCCTCCTGGCTAGCACCTTTTGGAGAGCTCTTACTCATGAAGATATTTGGAACCGAATTGTTGTGGAAAAATACCTTGGTTCTTTGAAACTTTCAGATTGGCTTCGTAAGCCATCGCTTCATCAAAAGAGGGCCTCCCCTTTCTGGAAGGGCCTGGTCGCTTCTTCTCCCATCATTCTCCATTGGCTCAGATGGAAGCCGGGTTTTGGCACTGAGATCAAAATCGGTAGGGACATGATTGTAGGGCTGGAGGACAGATCGCTCTTACCCCTGGACTTGTGTTCGGTGCTCCTTTCTCTTAATTTACAATTTCTTGCACAGATCAAGCTACCGACTGGATTTCCCTCCCTTCCGGATAATTGGATGGGTGTTAGGGAACTGTCTTTTAGTGGGCGGAGGGCTATTGATTGGAATATTTTTACCACTGATCTTAAGTGTTCTGGCATTTCCCTCGTTGAAGAGCCCGATTCCCTGGTGTGGGCAGGGGGAGATGCCTCTGGAATTCCATCGGTTAAAAACATTTTTGATGCTCTACTAAATTTGAAAAATCTTGCTCCAGATTTGTCATGGCGACAACAGGTATGGAAGTGGAAAATTCCCCTTAAATACAAACTTTTTGTTTGGCTGGCGGGAATTGATCGGATTTTAACTTGGGATTCCCTTCGCTGGAGAGGATGGTAAGGTCCTGGTATCTTCTCCCTCTTTCGACATGCTCCGGAATACATTCATCACTTATTGATCCATTGCGAGTTTTCAAAGGAAGTTTGGAGCAGAATGCTAAAACATTTCAATCTCCCTTTCTCCTAGAGTGGAGACACTATCACTGATTGCTTCAACTCCTGGCATTTAAATAAATCCTCGCCGACTTGCTTGGCTAACCACATCAGTTGGCACTTGTGGATCGAGAGAAACAGAGCATTGTTCGAGAACATGCCTCCAACAACGCTGGCATTTTTCTACAGGGTCCTAGCTACTTTTTCCTGGCAGCCGTCTTCTTTAAAGCTTATTTTGTATAAAGAGGTTGACCTTAGACTGCCAGTAGGATACACCTTGGCTTGCTTTGATGGAGCAGCCCAAGCCAATGGATCCTGCTGTGGGGCTGGAGGTTTCTTCAGAGCTCACCCGTCGAGAATCACAAAGTGGATTCTCAACTGCGGTCCGGGAACAAACAAAAAAGCGGAGCTCTTGGGGCTTTGGGTTTCCCTCTCACTGGCTTCCTGTTGGACCATTACTCATTTGATCGTCCGCGGTGACTCAAAGGTCATCATCGACTGGATTTCACAAAAATCCAAGCTCCATTAGATCCATGTGGAATCTTGGAAACAAAAAACTCTGGATCTTGCCAAAGGCTTCTCCAACATCAATTTTCAGCATTTCCCCAGAGTTTACAACAGGGAAGCGGATGCTCTCTCAAAGAGAGCGTTAAGGGAGGAGGCTGAAAGATTATCGATCTTCCACAGTGATAGTGGGATCGAGAGTCCGATCATTCACTACAACATCTTCTGATTCGACCTTGGTCGTCTCCTTCTTTACTGAAAGCATTATCAGATCTATACTCTGCCTTTGGTCGTAGCCCCATATTGGTGATGTTTATTTTGTTTCTTTACTGTCACCAAGGAACTGATCACTGATACAGGACAACTTCTTTGTGCTGACTGTTTTTCGGTATAGCATAGCTGTTTTTTGCTGATCTGATCAACTCTCTTATTCGCTGTAATGGCTGATTGCTCATCCGTTGTCATGTACATCAACAGAACTATTCCTCTGTTTGTATTGTTATGACCGATTCGGTTAGCGTGTCTAGAATAACCACCTGCTACTTGATCGCCGATAACAATTCACTGTGACTCTGCCTTGT
>ML791995.1:265240-280868 GCA_009831015.1 Picea engelmannii | reverse complement strand
TCTCGAATGCAAGTTGACTCATTATCGTTATTTAAGGAAAATCACACCACATGGAATAACTTGTTGGTGAACTTTCACTCATGCCAAATTCCTTTGGATCTTAGGTCATTAACCTGTTTCTTTATGCTTGACGAAGACAAACTCTTAGCAAAACAAAAACACTTTAAAATTATACTCCAAAACCATATTATATATATATTAGATTAATATATATATATATATATATATATATATATTTTTTTTTCCATAGTTAAATAATAAAATATTTATTAAATTAAAAGGATTATAAACAAAATCTAAATAAACAAATTATAAATTATTATAATGATTGAAAATTCATTCTTAAAATTCATAATGGATAAAATATATCTAACTACCACCTATCATAGAAATTATGATTATGATAATCAAAAAGTTGTAAGCAATTGGCAAGATTGAAATCCCGATTCACTTTGAGAACATAAGTATATAATAAATATAAAGTTATATCTAATAAATATAAAGTTATGTTTAATTGTTGAAGGAAAAAAATTCCAAATGGAAAGGGTAAAAGATCATTTATTTTTTATGAAAGTTATGTCTAATAAATATAAAGTTATGTTTAATTGTTGAAGAAACAGAATTCCAAATGAAAAAGGGTAAAAGCTCATTTATTTTTGATGTTTTACGGTTTAAAACAATGTAACAAATCTTTATAACTTACATGTTTGAAGTGAACATTCTCTTTTAGAAAATGATAAATTTCTTAAATTTCTTTATAAGAGTAGTTTTTATCAGTGAGTTGGTTGGATGTATAAATTTGTTACGTAGTTTTAAAAATACATATAATATTAAAATGTAGGTTTTCACAGTGAGTCATTATATTAGCTAATTTTTTGGATAAAGATTGCATAGGAGTTTTAAGAAATGTCCGACGTTTCGAGTGGACACTCCACCCATCATTTAATATTGTTTTAAAAAAAAATTGTGTCTAAAATATTACATGATTTATTGGTTCGGTGGTAGTATTTCTCCACTAAGGTTTAAATTATGAGATCCATGTTTTATTCCTTGCGAGTCATTCTTTGTAGAGGTTCTTAGAGTGGTTAGGGTATGAACAAGTCTTGGAAAAATTTGGGGGAACAAATACCCCCATGGTTCCTTGTTGAAGTGATCTTTTGAGAGTATCATAAGCTGACTACAACCCTAATAGGGATTAATTCCACATCAAACCCATTGCCATTTTTCTTAGATTTGGGATTATCTCAATTGCTACATTGTAATAAGGGATCAATTGCCACATGTCTCAAGTGAATTTGGTAGAATAAATATGCACATTCTTATCTTCTTATCCAAAATGATCTTTATCTACATTCCATTACCAATTTTTCTTAATATACCATAAGTCCTAACATACCATAATTCTCATGCTAATGGAGATGTCCATAGAATTATTGGTGTTCCTATTAAAATAACGGTTGGTTGGTTGAGGGACAAATCCATGTGCATGCTCACGTTGTCCCTCCTACCCTATTGAACATGTTATGTAGGTGCATGTGTGAATAATAAAGAGTGTCCATAGAATTATTGGTGTTCCTATTAATATAACGGTTGGTTGGTTGAGGGACAAATCCATGTGCATGCTCACGTAGTCCCTCCTACCCTATTGGACATGTTATGTAGGTGCATATGTGAATAATAAAGAGTGAAATATGTTGTGTTTAATATTTTTTTTTATGACTTTAAAATCTCTTCTCCCTCTTCAAATTAGAAAAGGGCTGACTTCACACACAAAGATATTCGAAAGAATATCATGAAAAAATGTATAAAATAAAGTAACGTCATGTATTTGTTTGACTTAAATTTAATTGTTTTGAGTCAAATTCTAATGGAAATAAGGAGTGAGATCACCTAAGAACGATACATGAACAACACATAACTATAAAGACAAATAAGGGATGGACCACATGCTTCTAGAGAAATAAGACATGGACAAGAACAACGTCTATATTTTTGGGGTCACTCTAATCAGAGTTAATTAGGAGGAGTTTGAAATCAACCAATGGTCAAACCTAAGCTTTGTCTCCAATTATACATAAAAATTCTTCAATATTCAACATTCATAAGGAATCACTATATATTGAAGATCAATAAGTACATAGTGAATAAACCAAGCTAATCATATTACAATATAGTCTTAAGAACTAAAATTATACATTTCAATAAATGTTTATGTTATTTTGTATACTTAATATGTAATTAGTGAAAATAATAAATATAATAAAGTAAATAAGCAATAAGCAATAAACACTTAACACTTTTCTTATATGTTTGAGTAATTTTCAGATTTTTGTTTAATTATAACTAGGAGATATTTATATTCAAAAAATTTATAGTAAAGCTTACAATAGGCACACAAAAAATGTTGATTGAGAATCTTGTCGATCTTGTAGATTTTCCCTTCTCCCCTCAAAGAATCGGGAAGAGAGAAGGTAGAATTTCATGTAGGGTATTTTTGCTAAATTCTTGAATCACAAAAGTAGATCCTTACAAATTGATTACAAAGGAAAGTGAAAAAATAGAACATATCTATCACTTGCTAGTTGAAATCATTCCCTTTCCCAAAGTAATTTTTAGAAATGTTTAATACCTTGAGAGGGATTTTCCCTTCTATCTCATATATTCTCCCATCGCAATTGAATTTCCTTCTCCTTGTGAGAGGAGGGGAGGGATTTCACGCTTTCTTCAAGATTTTGGCAAAGGATTTAGAAGGTTCATCATGAACCCTTGTTGTTGGCCCTAGTTCTTTTTCCTCATCTTCTTCTTCCTCTATTTTCTTTGCCTCATCTTCTTCCTCCTCTATTTCCTCTGCATAATCTTCTTCCTCTTGCTAATCTTCCGCATCCTTTTCTACTGGAGCGTTGGTCTCAAGATCCTTGAGGGATGGATTTGTGCCATTATCGGGGAATGCTAATCCAAACTTGGGTTATATTTATTCCTTTTTAGATTCTTTCTCCAAGTCTTTTGTATTTACTAAAACCTATAGATTCCTAGGAAATTCAAATTGATCATTTCTTGAGGAGGGAAAAACCTCTTGGGATGTTGATGACTAAGGCAACTTATTGCACTAAGAATTCCTGCACCTGCTTGAGACCATATCAAGCTTAGGTTCTTATATTTTCTTTTTCTTTGGTGAATGATGCCCCTCTTTTGTTTTTGGATAGATTTTGACAAAATGCCTATAAACATGAAAAGTATTGCACTTTAATGGAATCTGTTCATAATCTAGGATTTGTTGATGGATTCGACCATCTATATTTATTTGTAAATATTCAAAAGAATCCATTCTCCAAATCCACCTCCACACATATTCTTTCACATGAAAACATGTTTCCCTTAGGTTCTTCTCAATCAATGAATCTTCCCAGTTTATTTCCAATATTTTTGAGAGTGTAATCATCTCAACAAATTAATGGGGGATGAGGCAATCTAACCCACACTGGGGTGAAATGATTTCTCCTTTTGGATTGAAGTCTAGGGACAATGGGGCCATATACATTCCCCTAGATCCCATAAAATATGGTCTAAATATGAATATCAAATCCCACTCTTCTTTGTTAAAAAGAAAAACAAAATAGACGTAGTCAAAAGAAATAGATGATACATGTCCTTTGATCTTGGGAGACCATTGCTCATCCACACAAGTTTCCACAACTTTTGGACTTGGCCAAAGGCCTATAGAATTTCCTATCAGTGCATGCTCATATAGTATAAGGGATTTCTTTCTTGGTTCTAGTGATGGGAGGTCTAGTTGAGGAATGCCTTCCAATATTTTTACAAATCTCCTTTGATGAGGTTGATTCTCTTTGTGAGGGTTCAAAGATCGAACCAGATAGAAAAAGGCCTATGATTTTAGGCTATTAGCATCCCTCATCTTGAATAGACCTAGTTTAGTGACGACAAGCTTCACCAAAACCCCTCACTCTTGATTAATCTTGCAGCTCACGATGACTATCTCAGGCTACAACTCACTTTCTTAACCTACAACTGATGACAATTACTAACTTTAAATGATTCTACTTACAAACCCACAGAATCAAGACCCCAATTTACTTTAGCGTGAGATGGTTCCATGGATTGGATGAGCAGTCCAACAAATCCAATAGACTAGTTCAATAACAACGACTAAAGTAAACCCCAGCTGTTGGAGAAATCAACATCCATCCTCATGTTCCCTATATCAACAATAATATTCACAATATTATGAATACAAAATTACACTAAAATTAAATAATTCCAATTTTAATTTAAAAAAATTAATAATTCAAACCTTAAATTAGAAAAAAAAGAAAAAAATATATTATTTAATAAACACAAAATTACATAATTTAGAAAATTGATGTTTAGGAAGCAACTAAAGTAAATAGAGAGGGAATGAGAATCATTAAAACAAAATTACATTAAAATGAAATAATTCAAGAAAGTTGATGTTTAGGAAGCAACTAAAGTAAATAGAGAGGGAATGGGAATCATTGCATAGAGAGGGACATGCATCTTGTTGGTTGATATCTCATAGTTGATCCATGTCAAGGTTTTTTTTGGTTGATATTTCATAGTCTATCCATGTCAAGGTTTTTTAGTCTAAAGTTTATGGAGGTATATATATCCTATTCCTCTCAAGATTTGAAAATGTGACCTCTTAGGAGGAAACACATGTTCTTGACCATTAGGCCCACTCAAGCTATATATAGGTCCACTCAGGCTGTATATATAAATAAAAAGAATGAGTTGAAAGTATTTTATTATGCAAAAATATTTTATACGATAAAATTTTATTTATTTGTTTATTAAAGGTGGTAAAATTTATTATAATTTAGTAGTTAATAATAAATAGTGTGGATAGTCATCACTGGTTGTTATATGTGAATGTAGGCTAACTCATCATCGTTATTCAAGAAAAACTACGCCACCTAAAATGACTCGTTGGTGGTCCGTAAGGGGGTAGACTTCCACTCTTCCTAGATATATCTAAGTTTTGGGTCGTTAACATTTTTCTTTATGTCCAAGGAAAATAAACTCATAGCCAATTAGAAGCAGTTTTAGGTCTTACTCCAAATCCCCAAAATGTGGTATTAACCTAGATAATATTCACAAGAAAACCAATACCCTTATGACCATCACTAAAATTACACCGTAAAAAAACATTATGTTTTTTAAAATTGTGTTTTCCATCAAAAACTTCAATCATTCTTTAATCATTCGTTGGTTCAAATAATTCCATTCCAAACCAAAGTTTGGGTTTGAATAAGTCCATTCCAAATAAGGGGAACATGGTGTTGGTGTATCTACATGCTGATGTGTATGAGACCAACCATAAGGTAAATCACTAGACTTTATCTCAACTTTTTAATATGGTTTTCTTATGTCTACTTTAAAGGAGTTCAGGTCATCATTCGTCCTAAAACATTGTTTCTACCTGAGTTGTTTTGGATTGATTAAACAATGTGGATAAAAATTGGCGGGCAAACCACCAGATTATGTTTTTGTGTTTTTAATTTTTTTTTTTTTGTTTTCTTATGTCTTTTATTTTGAACTAAACAATGTGGGTACATGGCATGGCTTGTCTTTAACTAAATGTCCATTGCAAATATGTTGTACCATCATAATATGTCTCTTCTTTGTGGAATAAAAGTAAATGTTGTAAAATTAATGTAAAAATAACGTAAGTACATAGCTTATCTTTAATTAAATAATTAAATGCCCACTGCAAATGTGCTGCCCCATCACAAGTCTCTTCTTTGTGAAATAAAAGTAAATATTGTAAAATTCTAAAATAAACTTGTCTCTTCTTTGTAAAATAAAAATAAAAGTAAATATTGTAAAATTCTAAAATAAACAAACATGAAATACAAGTGTAAGGACAACCCCACATGCTTGCAACATCTTATTCTTGTAACATCTTATTAGGTGTAAAGGACAACCCCACATGCTTGTAACATATTATAAGTTATCATGACACGTGCTCTCACAACAAAGAAAGTAAACAAAAAATAAAATCTAATATTTTTCCTTAACCTTAGAAGTAGAGAAGCTTGGTGTGGGAAAAATAATATAACCATCATATTTTTTAGTTAGTATGTCTACATTCATCCTTAGAAGTAGAGAATCTTGGTGTGGGAAAAATAATATAACCATCATATTTTTTTAGTTAGTATGTCTACATTCATCATGCCCATTTATATGTAAATTACTTTATATGGTTATCATACATATAATTCATTTATATCTAAATTATTTAATTGGGATATAATGCATTTTATTAAAACAACAAGGTTGCGTGATAGTGTAGTCCCTGTCAACGAGGTTAGAAAGTAAATTGTGGAAAATGGGGTCCAATTGTAAATGAATGAAGTGTTTGGTGCAAAATGTATATCACGGAAATGTTGTGTGCAACATGTATATCACGGAACATGGGGCAAAAGTAAATGACGCTTGGCATGTAGAGCACCATTTATTTTTTGAAGGTATATAACAAACATTTATTTTTTGAAAGTACATAAGAAAGTACAAATTTGTTGACAGTGGAAGAATAAATTTGGAAATTTAAATGCATTTGCCATATGGACCGGTGAAAGATAAAAATATATGAAGACATAAAATTAGAAGGAGATAAGAAATATAAAAATTTAAATGCATTTGTAAACAAGGGGTATAAGTAAATGACACTTGCAATGTAGAGCACCATTTTTTTTGAAATATATAAAAAATTAAAAGTCAGTTACATATAAAAAATTAAACGCATTTGCCATACAAACTGTTGAAAGATAAGAATGTATGAAAATATAAATGTAAAAGGAGATAAGAAAACATTTTTATTTGAAATATGCCAAAAAATAAAAGTGCGTTACATACTACTGGAAAATTGGAAATATACAAAAAAATTAAAGTCTGTTACATATAAATCGGAATTTCAATGTGTTTTTCATGTAGACTGGGATTGGGGCTCTTGCGGACCATTAGAGAAATATGTACAAGAAACAAGACTGTAGAAAGAAGATAGAGTGCAATACCTGCAAAAAAAATAAATGGAAAGGTATAAGTGTTTGCCTACACATCTGTATTTAAGAAAGTGGAATAACTGGGTTGATAAACAAAGCAGGATGCGATCAATAGACTTACAATGAGGGTACATATGAGGCCTTTGGCTATTTTCTTGCGGCTTCCGTTTCATTGATATCGCCGACGACTGTGGTTTCAATGATGTCGTCGACGACTGTTGGAATCCTAGAAACTGCCTGTTGCCTTTCGTCGGTGACCTGCTTCAATTGCGTTTCGCGCCATTCTTCAATGTAGCTTCTCATTGGGGCGACGTTGACCTCATTCTAGAGTTTTATGTTGAAAAGATCATTTTCTAATTCCTGGAAGTCGATAGAAATATTACAGAGAGCCTGATGAATTTCCTCATTCTGTACTGAATATTTGACTAGCCAGTCGTGGACGTGAGCTTGATCAAATTGAAGGATGTTGTAAAACTTTTCCAGAGACAAGGCCTTAAACATAACAACCAATTTATCGAAATCTTGCCTGGTTAAGAGCAAGAAGTTTGCGATTAAGTCGGGGTCTTGGAAGTCGTTGGTTTTCCCGGCTAAGTCTATATTTGACAACCTTGTGAATAATTTATCTTTCTTCGATATGGCTTGTTCACATGATTGAACAATGAGATGCAGGTTCTTCACTTTTTCTTTCCAACATGCATTCAATTGACCGATCCGATTTTTGGATGGAAGATCTTGTTCTCTTCTTTTTGTTTCTATCATATTGTTGACAATTGTGCCAAAAGGAATGACCATTTTTAAAAAGAAATTTTCTTCATGTTTTAACTCGCCCTGCAAATGTTTGAGCAAATTATGTGCCCTGGTTCCAAGGGAAGTGATGGTTTGTGATCTTTTCCATGCCTGGGTAACCAGTTCCATTCTTTTTTTGATATTATTCTCCACATATACTTTACAGGATGCGAGCAGGGTGGAGGATGCTTTTACGTTGGCTACAGGGGTGGCAGGCATGGCTATTACCAAAGGATCGACAAGCAATGGCATAGGAATGAAAGTGTCTTCCAATTCCTTGACCCGGTCCTTCAGTCTGGCATTCTCAGTCTCGATGCCTCCAATGGTATCATGAAGTGCTTCTCCTCTCATGGTGTGAAGTTGACAGATTTGGGACAACCGCATGTTGGCAACGTTAACCTCTGAACGATATTTTCATTTCTTATTTTTAACATTTTTTTTTTCAATTATCAATTTTTTGGACTGGCTATCAAAAACAACACTCTGCAACACAAAGGATTCATCTTCGTCAAAATTTTGGGTAACGGATATGTCCATTGGACGGTTATGGTGGATGGCATCTCCGGGCTGATCAAGGAAGCAAATCATGCTATCCAGATCAGTGTCAAGTTCCATGTTCTCACTTTGAATTTTCAGCTCTTCTGCCTGCCCCACAATTTTTTTCTCTTCTTCTCTACTGGAAGTTTGTGAGAACTATGAATTTTAGAGTGAGGAGGGTCATTATCTCCTCCTCCTTTTGAAGAACTCCGAGTTTCTTTGTTGCTGTGGTGGACCATTGGAGTGATGCTCTGGGATGTCGTACTTTTTGGAGTGCTATTTGTTGATTGAACACTCTTGTCATCGGGGCCTTTCCCCTATTGCGTGTACAATTTAGTGCAGATTTTCACTGTGTCTACGTCACCAACATCAGAGGCAGGACCATTGCCGCCACTATCTCTATTTTTGGCCAGGTGTTTATTTAAAAAAAATCACCGAGGCCAAGTGTTTGTAAATGTTGTTGAAAAATATTATAGGGGTAGAACCCTCTTATGATTTCATCATATCTCAGGTTGGAGATGCTAGAATGTGCTAGCAATTCGTCAATTTTGTTGACATTTTTCAACACGAACTCCCCTACTTTCCAAGGCAGAGGAATGAACTATTTTTTTTTCTTCGTTTGCAACAGATGGAACCAATAGCTATATTGTTGTGCTACTTCTACAACAAACATTATGTCCGTAATGTGACATGGAAGGAGAGTAGGTTGTTTCGTGGAGCAAAAAATTCTTATGACAGTGTAATTATCCAAATGTTCGAGTGTCCCCTTCTTTTCCAAAAAACTGGTTTCCTGTTTAGATATGCGGGGAGCATCTTCTCCTAACAACAAAACTTTGAAAACAAACACAAAGACATTAAAAACCTCATAAAAATAGTGGGAAGCCTTGTGCTTCCACAAGGCCTAGTACCAAAACATTACTAGGTGAAATTCGTAGTTGACATTCTTGGACAGAGACAGTTGTGGAAACTGACAGGAATGCGCTATTGCAAAAACTAAATAGGAAAACATATAAAATTTCTTTTCCCTTTTGAAGCTTGACAATTGGGAACATATTTCATGGGAAATTAACCTGCCCCAATAAAAAATGGCTTGTTTGTTGACTATGAAATACAAAATATAAAGGGCCATCCGGGAAACAGTTGCTGTGGACTCCTGTCCTGTTATTCTTGTAAAAAACCAGGAAATTTTGTGAAATGGATTTCTAAACGAACTAACCTGGAAGCTTGTAATATCTTTAGGAACTAGAAGCGGGTTTTCCAAAAAATGGGGCGAGAGGTCCAACCCGTTATTATGCTTTGTTAGGAACTGCTTGCAATCTTCTCCTCTGAACGTCAATGTTGGCTCTGACAATCTTAGCATCTGGTGGAAGACCTGAGGTGACAAAGAAACAGAAGAGCGGTCCCACAGTGGAATAATTCTTTTTTTCTGAAATAAATTTATCGACGCACCAAGAGACCATGTCCTTACATTCAAAAACCTCAGGGACACAACCTGCATGAGAAATCCCAGAGGTCCAAATTACTTGGTTCTCTGTGGAAGAGGTTGAGTAATAAGAATATGCCCTGGACCAATGGAAGTTCTGGTCCTCGCGCCTGAGGATGTTCACTGTATCTCCATAGAACTTCTATTGAGTTGATGCCATAGGTTTATGAGAATGTTTGTTTGTTCCAGATGATGGTTTAAATGAACAATTAGAGCCGATAATGTAACTCTTCACTAAATCTTGGTTAAATGCTTATGAATGGGAAAGCTCCTTGAGCCTTTCGCTGATTAATGATGAACTATTAGAAGTAAAGATTATTTATTGCATATTTAGAAATGCGAAGGTGGCGGGTACGATGAAGAGCAATTAAGGATTGGAGGTTTCATGAAAGTGCGAAGGCCACGACATGCGAACGACATTTCATGATTTTTAAATCAACACTTGGAAGGGATAATATAACCCCCCCGCAAATCTTGGTTTAATGTGCATCAATAGGGGATGTCCTCAAGCCTTTTGCTCATCAATGACAATCTATACGGTTCCTGCATGACGACCTATTAGAATTAAATGCCAGTAATTCCATATTTAGAAACAATATATGTATATATATATATCTATATATATATGTAATTTTTTTTTTCTTTTATTATAGACAAGTGCGAAGGTGACAGAGACAACGAAGAGCAAGGAAAGAATGGCAAGCTCTGAAAAGTGGTTGGACGAGATTCAAAAAAGGGTTACGGGGATACTCAGGACAAAAGAGTGTTGCACGGTCAAATTTTATGTATTGGAATTTTTGAGTGCAAAATGTGTAAAACGGAAGAGATGATGATGGGGTAGTTCAACAACCGGTTTGTATATTTGTGGAATTACGACAAAGTGGCTAAGTATGTAGGGATAGGGAAATTGCTAATTGCATGCCTAGAAATAAGATCTTATATATAATTGGCAATTGCTAATTGCAAAGGGGCGTGGGCACAGGAAACAATGACTAGAAACTGAATATTTATTCAACTCGCCAAACCGATAATCCGCCAAAGAAATTCGAAGAAATGATGAAGTATGGAAAGAGGACAAACAAACTTCAAAATGGGGTGACAATAGTTCCACAAAAGATGCGAGGACTCGACGGTTAAATTGTATTTCTCGGAAGTTTTCAGTGAAAAATGTATACCACGGAAGAGGGCATGATAGGTGGACCGTAATATGGAAGAGGGTATGATCTGAGTCCGGTTGCAAATTTGTATATCGCAGAAGTGACGGTACTGTTCACAAGCCATGGAACAAGAGAAGTCCAATCTAGAGCCCGCTTACCGGGAATTCGTGGTCGGAGAAGTTTCTGGGTATGGAATGGGGAAGCGGTCAGTTGGTGTTGCGATAAAAGAGGACGAGTGCAAGTGTGAACCCGCAACACTTCCCATGCACGCAACCATACATTTTCGAAAAAATGAATAAGTGATGGAAAAGATAAAGTTCAGGGAAAAGAGAAATGAAACATAATTGCGAAGTTGGCGGGAATGAAAAACAGCGACCAAGAATACGATCTGGGAGTTTACTTGGTTCTTGCTTGTATGCTTCATCTGTCAATTTGTATATCGCCGAACTGCGAGGCATTTTATTAGCCAACCAACTCGCAAGTCCGACTGTCAATTTGTATAGTGCGGAATTGTGGGTGTTGTTTGCAGGACACAAAACTATAGAGGAAATGCTTTGCCCTTTAATATAGCTTCTGTGGGGAAAATGTGGTATGGCTCATTTTAGCACTTTTCCATCCGTAAACAAAGGCAATATTGAGCTCACCAGCCCTGGAGCCCGTCTGTCAATTTGTATATCGCGGAGCTCTGAATGCTGTTTGGAGGTCACAAAAAGTAGAAGTGCAATGTTGACCCAGTCAACGCACAAGTCTGCGTATCAATTTGTATATCACAAAACTCTGGGTGCTAGTTGTAGGACACAGAACAATAGAGGGTCAATTTAAATAAAGGGGTAGTGCTCGTTGGAAACAAGTGAATCCTCCAAGCCACACGACAAGGCATTTTCGAAAAAAAAATGATTAAGTAAACAGGAAGAGAAACTACAGGGAATAAAAGAGTGGGAAAATAGAAAGGTGGAAGGCAGTTTCCGTAAGTGCAAATTGGTTTCAAAGAAGCCCCATTGCTGCAAAACCATCATTTTCTACTAATTGTCAACAAATGCATTGTTGAAGATTAGATTTTATTGCAACCCGTGCATGTAAGTATGTTCTTGATACATTCTTCCATGATTGTAACATATTAACTTAACTACTAAACTTCATTTTCTACTAATTGCCAATAAATGCTTTGTTGAAGATTAGATTTTATTGGAACGTGTGGGTGTAACTGTGTTCTTGATACATTCTTCCATGACTGCAACATATTAACTCAAGTATTAAACTTCTTTCATTATGGGTGGTTAGCATTAAAACTTAATAATTGCATGTCTAGAAACAAGAATAACGATTTTGCTGCAAGATTGTACATTGGTATTGCTATGTTCTATCTGCATTACAAATATAATTGAATGTTGGTTTGAAACTGTGTATTCCATTTTTTGTTTTCATAAAAGGCTGGTGGATTGACACAGTACATTGTCATATAATTGTTAGATGTTACATCTTAGAAAAAATAACCTAAGTAAACACAATATCCAATAAGTACGAGATAACCAAACCATGCCAATGAGAACAGGCGTTAAATCCAGAAAATAAGCAACAACGAAGAGTCCAAGGCAATTATTTTTTAATAGAAAATCCATTTAAGAAAATAAGAAAAACACCGAGTATTGTACATCTATCCTTAGAAATTGGACCCAGTTCTTCGGGCCAAAACATTGAACATATCTACGACAAACACATGCACAGGATCCGCAGTATGCAAGATCCTCGCAGTTTTCTCCTCGATGAATCATCTTGTGCTAAAATTGATAGTTTTCAAAAGCTTCCTGTGAGGAAGAAGACAAAATATTTGCAGGGAAAATGGAATAGCCCTTAGCTGAAACCACCTTTTCATAGTTGAAAAAAATTCAGGAGCACATGTTGCATGTGCAATTTCAGAGGCCCAAATTAGTCCATTCTGGGTGGAAGGAGATGACTAGTAGAAAAATGCCTTGCAGTAGTGAGAGTTTTGGACCTGATTCTCGAAGATGTTAATTGTATATCTAGATAACAGGACCCTAGTCCCGCAAGTGAATAATGTTTTGGCTTGAAATATATCTCTGGGAGCATCAACAGATAATTAGTTTATAGTGAAACTCTTCCCCCCCCAGAACAGACTAATTTGGAACTCTCGAATTCCTATTTTCGCACTGTAAAGCGGCTATTGCGCTTACCGTCGGTTTCTTTTCTGAAAATCCTTTTGGTGTTGTTAGGACCACCATCACCGATCCAGGAAGTTCCGTCCGTTATGGTTGATTTCAATTTGGGAACAGGAGTGGGAAGTGTCTCTACATTGCCATCATCCATTGTCATATCATCGCCCATCAGATCATCTTCTTCCAACTCAGAATTCATGACATTAACCTCTGCGCCAACCATGAATGCAACTGGGCAAGTTCTTTGAGTAGGCAGGGTTGCCTTGGAATTATTTGGCTTGAAATATATCTCTCGGTGTACCAAGGGACCATCTCCTTTTTTGCTCCTGGGTGGAGGGAGATGAGTAGTAAGAATGCCTTGGAATAGTGGAACCTCTGGCCATTATGCCCCAATGTGTTTACTGTATCTGGCCAGAACTGCCGCCACAACTTAACAAGAATTTCTGTTTGCTCGAGACAGTGTTTGAAATGAAAATCGGGGTGGGATAATATAACTCTTTGCAAATTATGGTTTAATGCGTATTAATGGAATATATCCTCGAGCCTTTCACTGATCAATGACAATCTCTAGGGTTCATGCGGAATGAGCTGTCACCATCACAACTCACTAATTGCATAATTAGAAAAAAATGAGAAGGTGGCGGTGACGACGAAGAGAGATTAAGAATTAGAAATTTCTTAGAAGTGCCAACCCGACGCACAAAAAACAGATTGCATCGTGTTTGAAATGAATACTTGGAAATGATAACATACTTGTGTGCAAATCTTAGTTTAATTTGTAGTAATGACAAATCTTCTTCGGACTTCCGGACATTAATGACAATCTTAACGGTTCCTGTAGGATGAACTACTAGCATTAAAGATTAATTATTGCATATATGGAAACAAGTACGAAGGCAACGGTGATGGAGAATTGCGGCGAGGCACCGACCAAACCGAGAAACCAATTCCAAGAATTAGCCAAGTATGGAAAGCGGTCGGGCAGGTTACAAAAGAAGAAGGGCATGAGATATACCCAGGAGACGTGAAGAGACGATGGTCATATTGCATCTCAGTGACAGATATCGGTCGTCAATTTGTATGTCGCAGAATTTTGGATGTTGTTTGTGCGTAGGGGAATAATGGAAGCGCAATGGTGAGAGGGCAATTTGTATCTTGTTGAACCTGGGGTTTTGTATATAAACACATGAGACATTTGGAAAAAGGACCAAGTAAACAGAAAGAGAAAGCATGCAAGATAAAGGGGGTTTTGTTTGCAAAATTGTAAATTGCGGAAGTCCGGGTGCTAGTTGCAGGGGGCTGAACAATGGAAATGCAATGTTAAACCCTCCTATGCAGGAACCCACATTTCAAAAAGGAAAAGCAGAGAGAAAATACAAACTAGAAATTTTTGGAAAAACGAGTAATACACACTAAATATGTACTATAAAGTATGAACATGAGATGTTATAGATTATGTACGGATTCCACATTCCATACTTAGCCACTTTTTGGATTGCAGGTTCTCGGACTTGCGGGCTCTAAATTGGGCATCCATTGTTCTATGGCCTACAAATAACATTCATAATTTTGTGGGGTGGGTCACTCTAAATTGCACTCCTTTTGTTTCGTTTCATACAAACAGTAATCAGAGTTTCACAATATACAAATTGACAGACAGACTCCAGGGCTGGTGGCCTCGAGCATGCGATTGTCTACGTATGCTAATCCCTATTAACTATTGGACATTATCTAAAGACATTATTTTGAATACTAAATTATTAATATTTAATATTGATATTGTACAATATAATTAGACAAGGAGGTTTGTATAATATGAAACAAGGAAGCGATTGGTCAGTCGGGCCGATGATATAAAAGTAAGTGAAATCTGAATACGTGAATCTTCCAACTTCCTTACCAATAATTTTTCCGAAAAAAAGAAGCAATCTATAAAATCTATTTTTAGAAAGAACGAATATGAGATTTTATAGAGCATGTACTGTTCCCACATTCCATACTTAATCCAATCTTTGGATTACAGGTACTCGGTGTTCGACAACACAGGTATTCCAACATAGGATGAACACCTTCAGTAACCACTCACATAACTAGATCAAATATCAAAACATCGATGTTTTCACGTGGTAAAACCCCTACCGGGAAACATCCATGGCCCCAGCCAATGCGGCCACTTGGAGCAGTTTATTAATGCAAAAGAAAAAGATTATAGAGAGATTTTACAATAGAGTTTCTCACAATCGATCATCGACAAATGACCCTCCATTCTCTTTAAATAGATATCATGGACCAATCGGGTGTTAAGCCACAGATCAATGGTCGTTAAGATCGAGGAGATTATGAACCGTCAGATCACTCTATGTCGGGAACATATCATGAGTGTCGGATTTCCTAACTACAAATGCAAACTAATGCATACTAAAGAAACACACTAGGAAACACACTTTTACCTAA
>ML791995.1:250811-265221 GCA_009831015.1 Picea engelmannii | reverse complement strand
AATAGTGACACAATAGGAGAAGGAAGGAGGCATTAGAGCCTATTCCCCCTTAATGACAACTTCCTGAACTCCTAACATAGATCGAAGTTTGGAAAACTTCGCTTCTGTAAGAGACTTTGTGAAAATGTCTGCAACTTGATATTCTATAGGGAAAAAGAGCACTTCGATAACTTGATCATGAATGAGATTTATGATGAAGCGCATGTGTAGCTTGATGTGCTTGCTGCGCTGATGTTGAAATTGGTGTTTGGCGAGCTTGATGGCACTCTGATTGTTGCACCAATGGCTGGTCGGATGTTGCTGTTCGAATCCAAACATTGAAAAGATCTGTCGAAGCCACAAGGCTTCCTGACTTGCATTTACCGCTGCTCGATACTTTGCTTTTGCTGAAGAAAGTGCAATAGCCCGTTGTTTCTTACAGGCCCAAGTGACAAGTCTTGAACCAAGGCTGAAAACATAACCTACAGTAGACTTCCGATCATCATGGTCGCTGACCCAATCTAAATCAGTGAAACCAACCAATAAAGGAGTCCCCCCTGAACTGTAATGTATCCCGAACTGAACTGTACCATGAACATAACGAAGTATCCTTTTAGATTCTTTCCAATGACTGTCATGGGGTGATTTCATATACTGGGCAACAAGACCAACAAAAAAGGAAAGATCAGGATGGGTATGAGTCAAGTATAAGAGGCTACCAACTAATTGACGGTACAAGGTGCCATCAACTTCAGGAGAAGTATAGGTGGCAGTAATCTTGACTCCAAACTGGAAGGGAGAAGGGGCTGGTTTACAATTATCCATGTGAAAGCGATGAAGAAGGTCACAAACATACTTAAACTGGGAAATAAAAAATCCTTCATTGGTTTGCAAAACTATGAGTCCAAGGAAATAATGCAAAAATCCTAAGTCTGTCATCTCAAATTTCTTCTTAAGGCTGGTTTTCACATGGTTTAAAATTTTTGAGTCACTACCAATAAGGATAAGTTCATCAACATAAAGGACAAGGATTATGAGATGGCTTCCTACTTTCTTGGTATAGACATTAGGATCAGAATGGAAACTAGAGAATCCAATGGTAATAAGAAAGCTATCCATTTTGGCATACCAAGCTCGGGGAGCTTGCTTGAGACCATAAAGAGATTTCTTGAGGCGAAAAACAAGGCTAGAGTCATTTCGGACATAGCCAGGAGGTTGTTCCATGTATATTTATTCTTGCAAATCTTCGTGCAAGAAGGCGGATTTAACATCCATCTGATGGACCTCCCATTTATGTGAGGCAGCAAGGGAAAGAACAAGGCGGATGGAATTCATTTTGGCTACAAGGGAAAAGGTTTCATTATAGTCAATTCCTTCAACTTGGGAAAATCCTTTGGCAACTAACCGAGCCTTGTGTCTTTCAATACTTCCATCTGATGCATACTTAGTTTTGTAGACCCATTTGCATCTAACAAGTTTTGTTCCTTTTGGAAGAGGTACAAGATCCCAAGTATCATTTGCTATTAAAGAACGATACTCTTCATTCATTGTTGTATCCCAATCTGTATGACTTGAAGCTTCTGCAAATGTCTCTGGATCATGAGTTTCTGAAACTTGAGACAAAAGAGAAGAGGCTCGCTGGAACTGTGAACGTGTCCGATGCTGATTTGGAGGATCATCGACAAGATCACCAACTGCTTCTCGTGTTGAACGAACCCATCTAGGAAGCAGTGGAGTTGGTGCTGGTTCAGGTTCAAAGGACTCATATGGAGGAGGATGAGCAAGAGGAGGTGGATTTTCATCCTCACTGTCATCATCTGAAGAAGAAACCATATCAAAAGAAGGCACAAACACCGAATATAGCTCGTAGGTTGAAGAAGGCACAACCGCCGAATTAGGTTCGCAGGCCAAGATATTTTCAACAAATTTAACATATCTTCTAATAATAATTTCATTACAATGTGATTGAAGAAGTCAGTAACCTTTGACATCTTCAGAATAACCAACAAATATACACTTCTCACTTTTAGGCTGCAATGATTTCCTTTTCTCATCAGGAATGTGAGCCCATGCTATACTTCCAAATACATGGAAGTGACTTACATCTGGTTTAATTTTAGTCCAAGCTTCTTCCGATGTTATATTTTTAAGAGCCTTTGTGGGAGTGCGATTTACTATGTAATTTTCACAGCTGATGGCTTCTGGCCAATACTTTAGACTTAATCCCTTAGATTGGATCATACAATTAGCCATTTCTTTTAATGTACGGCTCTTTCTCTCAGCAACACCATTTTGTTGTGGTGTATATGGAACAATGTATTGCATTTGGATTCCCTATGTAGTGTAGTAACTTGTAAAATTATTGTTCACATATTCGCCTCCATTATCTGTTCTTAACCTTTGAATTTGATGTCCAAAATGCTTTTCAACAAGGGCCTTGTAGGCCAAAAACTTGTCAAAAACTTCACTCTTAAGTTTTAAGAAGTAAACCCAGGTATGTATGGAAAAGTCATCAATGAAAGTTAATAAATACTTGCACCCAGAAAAAGAAGGAGACAAAAGTGGACCACACAAATCACTGTGAACAGGCTGTAAAGGACTCGAGGCATGCCAAGAGGCACATTTGTCAAAACTGTCCCGATGATGTTTGCCGAGAACACATCCGACAGAAACACCATCTCTGCATGAAACAAGAGGAAGACCAGTCACCATCTGTTGATTACATAGTTGTTGCAACGAGTGATAGTTTAGATGACCAAACCGCTCATGCCATAGTTTGCTCAAGTCATCGCTATGAGAAACAAAAACTGATGAAAAAGATGATGACACGAAGTTGTCAAATTTGTACAACCTGGTAATATCATCAACAATTCCAGTTGCAAGAACATGTTTAGGATATTTTAGATCCTTGATTACAACTTGGTGAGGTGAAAACTTTATGGTTTTACCTTCACCTGAAAGAGTGATTTGATATACTAATAGAAGGTTACAAGAAAGACTTGGAACACATAATACATCATTGAAATGACCATTTTCTACTTGAACTGTTCCAAATCCTTCAACACTAAGAGATCTATCATCACCAACAAATACTTTCTTGGTGTTACATTCATTTAGAGTGGAAAATATGTCTCTATCCTTAGCCATATGATAAGATGATCTAGAATCAATAAGCCACTCGTCAAAAGCAGAAGTAGAAGTAGAATTTGTGTTGAAGGAGAAACCAGAAGAAGAAAGTGCATGTCCATGAGAAGAAGAAGAAGAAGTAGAATCAATACTGATGTTTTGCTTCTTCATCGCTGCTTCTAAAGCTGCCATCTTATTGAAACATTTGGACTCATCATGACCATCTTTATCACAAAAGTTGCAATGTCTGTTAGTATTCTTACTTTTATATTTTGCTCCTTTGTCATATTTAGGAGCGAAAGCTGTCTGGACCCTTATATTGCTTGTTGTTGTAGCGAGGATGTTGCTTCTTTGGATACTTGGGTTTATATTTCTGCTGGGAAACTAAGGCTTTGTTAGAGGTACCTGCAGTGTTGATCACTCCAAGTTGTACAAGCTTATCTTCCTCTCTAATCAAAGCAACAAGAAAGGACTCAAGAGTGGGTTTTTCATAAGATTTCCCTAGAGCCTCTCTCATATCATAAAAGGTAGATACAAACAAAGAATATACACTACCTAGCTTAGAAAGAATAAGATAGATGCAACACTCTTCCTCCATTTTTATCTTACATTCTTCACATAAAATTCTGAGTGTTTTAAACCTAGATAGATAGTCTCCAAGGAAAGAAAAATCAATTAGACTCAAGGTCAATATTGTATTTTCTAATGTTGTTCTCAGATAATATTGAGTTTACCAAACACAGATTCAATCTTCACCCAAGCTTCTTCGGGGTCATCAATTTCTTGAAGGTGGTACCTTAAATCATGAGAGATGGACATTCCGATTAGTCCACGTGATTCGTCACTCCTATTAGCCCATTTGGATTTCTTATCATCATCAATGGGTTCTTTTTCCTTTCCCAAGTTAATCCGGTACAAGCCTTTACTTATTAATAAATATTCCATATGAGATTTCCATTGGAAGTAGTTGTTGCTGGTAAGAAAAACATTACTTGTAGAAGCCATATTAAATATGCAGATAATATGAATTTAAAAACTGAAACTGATTATCTGGATGGAAAGAGCTTGAAAAGTTGTGTGGTTTTAAAAAAAATGGCACTGAAAACAGACTTCAGATGTGAGAGTTATGCCCTTTTAAAAAAAATGCATAAATGGTAACCAAATGACCATGTGATTGTGTACGCTGCTTTATGAAGTGACCCACTTTTATAAAGAGAAGTGGGAATGACTTTTACAATGAAGTTACTTTATAACAGAAAAGATGCATGCAAAATAAATAACTCTAAAAAATACTAAAGCTATTTATAGTGATTCACTTTTATACTTGAAGTGAAATACACTTTACAATTTTAGCATGAACTTTTTCAAAAAATAGTAACAAAAGAGAGACTTGAACTCAATACCTCTTACTTAATAAGACAACTTTTAACCAAATGATATAGAAAAACATATTGTAATGTTCAGAAGGAGGATTGGGGGTGTTGTTGTTGTTGTGGAAGACGGCCTTGCAGAGCGTGCTAAAAAAAACTCTTTTCACACAAGAAAAATATTTCGCTTCTCGATGACAAGAGGTGTTAGATCTCGGTTAACTAACCTAGAAGATGCACCTTTTCCTATCTATTTCTGATTTTTCGAGATCACACAGGGTGTGGGGCAAAGAGAATATGCGGATCTAAAATAGTAGCAACCCGGAAATAAAAAAATACAAAACTGAAATAAAACCAAAATACTTCTTTGCAAAAAATTTGAAAAATGCGTATTCAAACTTTATACCTCCGGATTTGATTGTAATGGCCGTATCTTGGGCAAATGGAAACCTTTTCGAGTGAAAAAAAAAGTGTTCCTGAATGAAACGAGTGCTCCAGACGCAATGGAACAGTCCTCTCAGCCCAGAAATGTACGTAAATGGTAGAAAACAGAGATGATGCAACTCGGCTTCATGATCTCGATCTACAACAAGAGCGGGTCTTCAAACAGGCTCTGATACCATGTTTGACAACACAAGTATTCCAACAGAGGACGAACACCTTTATTAACCACTCACATAACCAGATCAAAGATCAACACACCGATTTTTTCACGTGGTAAAACCCCTATGGGGAAACATCCACGGCCCCAACCAACGCGGCCACTTGGAGCAGTTTATTAATGCAAAAGAAAAAGATTACAGAGAGATTTTACAATAGAGTTTCTCACAATCGATCATCAACAAATGACCCTCCATGCTCTTTAAATAGAGATCATGGACCAATCAGGTGTTAAGCCACAGATCAATGGTCGTTAAGATCAAGGAGAGTATGAACCGTCAGATCACTCTATGTCGGGAACATATCGTGATCGTCGTATTTCCTAACTACAAATGCAAACTAATGCATACTAAAGAAACACACTAGGAAACACGCCTTTACCTAACAACACATTAGACCAAGTAGATCTTAACTAACTCCTAAGTGTCTAAATATCCTAACACTTGGGCTAGTGGGCTCAAAACTGGGCCTCTATTGTTCCGTTAACTACAAATAGCACCCAAGAGTTCCACAATATACAAATTGACAGGTGGACTTGCAGGCTGGCTCACTCAACATTTCATTTCTATTATTCTGTGTCGTTCAAACAACACTCGTACTTCCACCATATACAAATTCATAGATGGACTCCAGGGCTGGTGGGCCCAACCTTACGATTGTTTACGGATGTTGATCCCTATGAACTATGTAACACTACCAAAAAATATTATTTTCAAAACTAAAGTATTAATATTAAATATTGATATTGTACAATTTAATTACATAAAATTATAAAAGGATGTGAAATATCTTATTTCAAAGAAAAACTTGCATATTCAGAAACTTGCGTTCCAAAAATTTTGTATAATATGAAATGGGAAAGAGGTCGGTCGAGCTGCTGATATAAAAATGGGTGGAAATCTCAACACATGTATCCGTCAAGTTCTGCACCTACAAAATTTCGCAAGAAACGAGTTATACATACCAAGTATGTACTTTTATAAAGTATGGGCATGAGATTTTATAGAGCATGTATGCAACCCTCATTCCATACTTGGTCACTTTTTTGATCACTGGCTCTCGGGTTGGATCGTGGGTTCTTGGGCTGGCATGCTCAAAATTGGGCCTTTGTTGTTCCGTTCCCTACAAATAACACCCATAGTTCCACTATATACAAATTGAGGGTTATCGGCCTGCCGGGCTTAAAGCTGGGCGTTTATTGCTTTGTATCCTACAAATAGCATCCAGAGTCCTGTGATATACAAATTGACAGCCGAAGCTGTGGACTGGGTCCTTCAACATTGCAGTTCTATTGTTCTGTGTCTTCTAAACAACATTAAGAGGAAACGAGTAATACATAGTAAATATGTACTTCTAAAAACTATGGACATGATATTTTATAGAGCATGCACGGATCCCTAATTCCATACTTAGCCACTATTTGGATGGCGGATTCTTGGGCTGGCGGGTTCAAAATTGGGCCTCTGTTGTTCCGTGCCCTACAAATAGCATCCTCATTTCCACGATATACAAATTCATAAGCAGACTTGCCAGCGATTTGAATTTTAAGGTCCTCATGTTCATGTCATAGCACAATTGGACTTGGGTCAGTTTATATTCGTTTATTACAATATCAAACGGAGAAGCGCTCGGTCAGGATGGTGATATAAAAGTAACTGAAATCTGAAGCCGTGAATCCACCAACTTCTGCACCTAGAAGTTTTCCGAAAAATGAGTAATACATACTAAGTATGTACTCTTATAAACTATGGACATGAAATTTTTATGGAGCATGTACGGATCCGCCATTCCATACTTAGCCACTTTTTGCCCCGCAGGTTCTTGGGCTGGCGGGGTGGAAATTGGGCCTTTATTGTTCTTCTCTCTACAAAAAGCACCCACAATTCCGTGATATACAAATTGACAAGCGGACCTACGGGTTGGCTGGCTCAACATTGCACTTCCATTGTTCTGTGTCCTCCAAATAGCACTCGGAGTTCCGCGATATACAAATTGACAGATGGACTCGAGGACTGGCGGGTTCAAGTTTTCCATTGTTTACGGATGGTAATCCCTATCAACTATCTAACATATCTAAAAACATTATTTTCAATACTAAATTATTAATATTAAATATTGATATTGCAGAATTTAGTTAGACAAGAAAGTTTGTACAATTTGGTCAGGCGAGTGATATAAAAGTTTTTCGACAAACGAACAATACATAGTAAACATGTACTTTTATAAATTATGGACATGAGATTTTACACAGCATATGCGGATCCCTCATTCCATACTTAGGTACTTTTTGGATCGCGGGTTCTCGGCCTAGTGGGCTCAAAAGTGAGCCTCTATTGTTCTATGTCCTACAAATAGCACCCATAATTTCATGATATACAAATTGATAGGCGGACTTGCGGGCTGGTTGGCTCAATATTGCACTTCTATTGTCCCATGTCCTTCAAACAACACTCGGAGTTCCGGGACATACAAATCGAGAGGACCCCACGACTGGAAGATTCAAGGTTGTAATTGTCTATGGATAGTCATCCTATCTAACTTTATCTGAAAACATTATTTTCAAATACTAAATTATTAATATTAAATATTGATATTGTACAATTGAATTACATTAAATTATTAAAGGATGTTAAATCGCTTATTTTTAAAAAAATGAAGGAAAGAAAATAAAGTTTTTTTAAAATTCTATCACCGCAAGCATAACAAGGACCAATTTGAATTTTAAGGACCTCTTATTCATATGATAGCACAATTGCACTCCGCACAATATATATTCATTCATTTCAAATTATTCCAGGACATTAATTTTACCGAGTTCATCGATTAAGAAAAAATGCCAAAACAACGACCAATTTGAATTTTAAGGGGCTCTTCTTGATATGATAGCACAATTGCACTTTGCACAGTATATATTCATTGATTTCAAATAATTCAAGGACAATAATTTTACCAAGTTCATCGATCAACGTAATTTGCTAAAACAATCCAAATACTACATTTGCGTCACAACGCCATAGAAATTTTCAGGGGGATCTGGGGGCCAGCTGGCTAAAAAATTAATTATATTGTTCTGTGTCCTCCAAACAACAGTTGGAGTTTCGTGGTATACAAATTGAGAGACGAAGCACACAACCAAGAACCAACCAAACTTCAAACAGGCCGCAAGAAACTTCCCAGAAGGTTCCATAGAGCAGGACCCATCGACCTTTGCACCAAACAATTTGATATACAAAGAAAAGACGTCGCCGCATTCGTTTTCTCTTGCATCTGGTATATGTTCCCAGTATAAAATAACTGGGGCCATGAGATATATGGGTTTTTTTTCCATGCTTCCCATTTTTTGGACCGAACAATCTTATGCGCGTGCAATCCCAACTAGCCAAGTTCGATGAACATTCATCTGGATGTTCAAGAAATATTGTAGAGACACATGACGTATTTTCGTTTCCTGCCAAAGTTTGATATATGTGTTTCTTTTCCCTTCTTCAACCGATATGAAAAATTGCATTGTCCTCATTTAAGGTGATTTTTCTGTGTATCCGAAGCTCCCGCAGCATGTAGACACTGCTTGCCTTTTTCTGTATATATGTTTCATACGACAACGCTACCAACTTAGGAAGCACATTTTGTAACAGAGGCCGCTTAATCGTACAATGCACGGTTGTGTTTCCCACGATTCAGATGACACCATTGACGCAATGTCCATATATATATGGGCATTTTTCACTACATCGTAGACAATCAATCGTATCATTACTTATCAAAGCGGAGGCAGAAGCATGAGAGTTGCATTTTGCACACACAGGTTCAAAGGGAGCTGAGTACGCATTGGCTACAACTAAAACACCTTCAACTTGGGAACACGAGCATAGGAATTAATACATTGAACAATATAATACACAACTGCACTCCCTCCCTCCCCTTAAAAAAATAAAAAAAATTAAACAAGCTGCGAAAATTCGTTGAAGGCTATTTCTATAAGCAAAGTGAGAATGATTTTATAGATGTATACGTACAATAGTTGTAGAGCTAGCTAGTTTCTTCAGATCCTCTACTATATCTACTCGCAAATCCATTACAAACGTTGCCTGGGTTGTCCGAAAGATCCTTTCTCTAACATCCTTTTTCTTTGTTATATTTTTGAACAACATAATTGGAATCTGCCCTTTATGCAATTGTTGTTCGATTAACGAAACAAATTTGAATACGTATCAAACAATTGTAGCTACAACATGGAACACTGCAATATTTGTGTAACTTACCCGAGATACATGCACATGCGAAAGTAAAGGACAAAACTGAATATGAAAAGCGGTACCATTGCCTTGTCACTGTCCGACTCTCCATCCTTTATATGGAGAATGTGTTGTGAGCCAAGTTTTCTTGCCAATGTGACAGCTGCACCAATCATTCCGATTGGGTAAATATCAGTGCTTTGTGCAAGCTGACTGATAGTCGATTTCGGGAAGAAACAATATTTTGAAAAAACAACGAATTTTTTTCCCACAATGCTTGTTTCGTTGAGTGAAATAATTTGATCGCAATTACCATGGCCATATACTGTTTTGGGCAATATATTAAAATTTGTAATGGATATCCCATTATCCGACAATATATTTTCTGCATGTTTTTGGACAAGTTGTGGAGGAACAGTCAGTGTCACTGCCATCATGGCCTCCTTGTCTGTCATCTCAACACGCATAATGGATCTACTTTTGTTTTCCTTGTCCAAGTAGGTGCTATAGACGGCCATTATGTCCCCGATGGACACTTGTCCAGTTCAGCGGCTGTTCAAGCTCTCTATTGATAGTACTTTGCATGTTACAACTCTATACCCGGTGACAATTTTTGAACAGGAAAACTAAAGTGAATGGTAGTGTGCATTATTATTATTATTATTATTAATGTTTTTGTATTCTTCTTACATTGGCATAAATCTACAAGTAGACGCATAGATTTGATGAACTATGGAGCCAGATTTTTGCAACCACACCTCTTAGTCTGCGGAACATGCAACATGTTCGACGTCTCGCTTGTACTTGTTGATACTTATTGTGAGTTGCAAACCATGTATTACATATGACATCAACATATCCACCATGCCATAGATGAATATATACCCGAGGATATTTGTTTAGTAAACATAGTAAGAGTAGAGCGTATGCATATTTACCTTTGGCCTTGTCGGTCTGCTGATGTCTGGGATGACTGACTGCTCATGCCCATGTCACTAGTCCAAATTTTTCTGATGCAAGCATGTGCAGATGAACATCAGGACTAAACAAGCATATGCATTGTATACTGTCCATCGCAAGGACCAAATAACCGTAAAATTGTATGCATCTAATTTTTTTAACTGGACAAATGTTGGACAATAAACATGGCGTGAGGGCGGGGCACCATGGCCAATCTGTATATTGCGGACCCCCATAAGCCAGGGGAGAAATATTCAACCTGCCAGCCCGACACCCGCAATCGAGAAAGTAGGTAACTATGGAATCAGGTAGAAGCGCGACCACAGATGTGAAACTGTTAGTCCGCCAACAGGCACACCAAGGCATTTTCGGAAAGCACACTAAGAAGATGAATTAGAAAACAAAAGGGATAATAGAAAATGGAAAAAGTAGAAATAGGGAGGGCAGAAAGGCCCATTGCTGCCAAGCCATCATTTTCAAGTCTAATATTATATGCCCCCACCTGGTTTGTATATTTAATTTACCAACACACTTGGTATACCTTTTAAAAGATTGTACCACAGAACCCTCTGCTGATGCACAGAACAATTCATCTCCATGTCCAAGCAGCCCGTTCTTTCCAAGGCAGCAATGCCAAACATAGAATGGACATGAAGGCAAGTTAGTATGAAGACAAACATCTAAAAGAAAGAGAAACAAGTCTATTTACCTGCCAAAGAGCCCTTTTCCATCTCCAACTATTCTGTTTGTTTAAATGTACCAATGCAAGGAAAAGACAACGAACATGAAGCAGGTTAGTATGCAGGAAGGCATGTAATGAAGATAACTTACCATGTAGGAAGGCACACAACATGTACATATAATAAACTAGGTGAACACATATACAGACCATACATGAAATACAAAACAATGCAATATGAAATAATAGTACAAGCATGCACCTTTCTATATCTTCTTCAATCGATGTAGTCAAGACTCCCTCGTTTTCTCTAGCTATTCTGTTTGTTTGAATGTGGGAACACACAAAATACAATGAACATGAATGGAAGCTGGTGAATATGTACATAGACTAAAACAAACTCAACGAACAGTCTAGAAGATAGGCAGAAACATGAACCTTTGTGCTTCTCCATCCATGGATGTAAACGTCTAATTTTTTTTCCCTGCCCAAAAGATATTACAAGCCACAAAATATCATGCAACTTGGTGCGAGTCGTGACCCTCACAGTCCAACCGCTTCCTCTAGGACCTTCTTCATCTCTGGCCCGAAGAGTTGTATCACTCTTTGAATTCCGTATCGGGAACTATGTTACCCACAGGACACTCTGTTGATCTCCCGACAGTTGTCTCAGGAAATCGGGTTTCACGATATCGTGAACCCTGTGTGCACGTTCTCATCCTACTCAAAACCCCGAACCCCATTGGGTCAATAGTAAACGCTTCTATTCTTATCGGGGATTTCCCTAACGGGAAATCGACACCTGTGATGTTGCGATTCACTCTCCCTGCAAATCTCCGAACCTCGAACTCCGATGGCACGTGCGCTACCTCCCTGTCACGTCACCTCTCCCTTTATTATATTGGGGATCGTGGGATCTCGATTTCACCGGTCACAATTCCTTTGCATTAGAAAACCCCAAACGCTGAACCCCGACTTCCCCGAATGATCAGAATCTGGACCAGGGGTCTAAAATTTGCTTAAATTTCAAAGTGCTCGGAATGCAATGAAAACAGTGCCATTGCGTCCGTCTCGTTCTCCTGATTCTGGCGGTATATTTATTTTCGCAAATAGAGTCCGTATGGAGAAGTTATCGCGATCTGTTCGCCAAGCCAAACAGGTAAAAAAATGGGATGCTGACTGGACTGTCCGTACAGTCCGTACAAGCTGATTAGGCATCCGTAC
The DNA here is from genome assembly GCA_009831015.1 of Picea engelmannii. NCBI lineage: Eukaryota > Viridiplantae > Streptophyta > Pinopsida > Pinales > Pinaceae > Picea > Picea engelmannii. The sequence goes on along the minus strand of ML791995.1, from coordinate 252,991 downwards.
AGTGCTGACGTGGCGACCGTACGCTGACTGGGAAATTGCTGACGTGGCAAGTTCTGATTGATTGCTGGTGGGCGAATTATATTTGGACACATGGCAGACTTCGGGCAAATGGCATGGTGCCACATGGCCCAATCAGGGGCTGCCACGTGGCACCCGTTTAATGGCTATTGGTTCATTGTGTTTAATAAAAGTTTTGTGGGTCCGTGGGGTTCGACCCCCGGACCTCTACCCACCATACAAGTTTTAACACAAGTCAACCTGCCAACGCGCCACAAAATTGGTTTTATTAAACATATGTTGCAATATACATATATTTTAAATTGTTTAATTTATGGCGCGGGGCTAAGCCCCAGCCCCCGTTTACACTTACCTTTCACATGACCACTATACCATGGATGAGGCGCGGGGGGTGTTTCGAATAGCCCGTGGTTATGTTAGCATAACATATGACCAGGACTGTTGGTGTATGGCACGCGGGCCATCCCTTTGTTTATTGGCGCAGTGGTTTAAACGTATACAAAGCCACGGTTATATTACGTGAGCCATATGACCCTTGTCATATGATTGCACGGGAGTTACATTTAAATTTCTGGCCCGTGGATTTATTTGTTTAACCATATGTCCATACATTTGTTAAATTATGTACGCGCGGTTTGGATATTAAAACATAGCCCGTGGTCTCGGTGTGTTAACATATGTCCAAACCATTGTTTAAATGCACGCCATAATTGTACTGGGTTTTAAACCACGTACCCGACAGTTGTCATTTCAATACTAAACCTGGCAACGACTAGCTTTTGGTGCAGGGGACGTGGACATATGGTTCCCCATGCGCCCAACACCTCCGAGTTTGGGGGCTTGATTCTGGTTAACTGTTCGACAAATTGGTGTGTTTTGCGGGACGCGCATGTGCTGGGTTTATGCACACGAAAACGCTCGGGAGCTAGGTTCAGTGTCCCACAGGTGCAGAATGGTGAACCAGTAACAGAGCTTGAAGGGGAAAAATGGCAGAGGCCATAACTTTTGGAGTTTTTGACGAAATCAGGTGCCAAAAAAGCCCAGCTAGGGGTTTTTGGACGTTCTGAGTCCATTGGTGAGGTTTTCATAGGCATTTGAAGACTTCTAATGCAGGTTTTTAACCCTTGAAGATTGATGAAGCTTGAGGAAGCTTGAAGCCCTCATTGTTTGAGGCATTGCTCAGATGAGCACATATTCATTTTCTGAGACTGAATAGTCATTATTGACTGTTTATTATGCTCTGAACACATTGGGATAGGTTTCAGATCCATTGGAGGACTTCTACAAGTATTTTTACTCCATTGAAGCTCAGGGAAGCTTGGAGGTCACATGTAGAAGAGGTCATTGTTGGATGAGCCATTGTCCATTTGCAGAGTTTTAACAGTCATTTTTGGGGTTTTTATGTATTCTGAATCCAATGGTACAATCTGTAAATCCATTGGAGTTGAGCAGAATCTTGTAAAGAGCATTTGAAAAACTAATCCCAAAGAGCCAAGTCCATTGAAGGAGGCTCAAGGAGATGTATCCCAGAGAGGGGTGAACTCCTTTATCATCTTGGTATTGTTGTGAGTTTGCTGTGTTATTTGCTGCATTTTATATTGTTGTACATTGGTTTATAGCACATAATTAATCTTTTAAAAGAACATTTCCTCACGCCTATACATTGACAAGAAGAAGCAAGAACCTAACACATAAACAAGTTGCACATTTTAAACACATGAAGCAAGGTCCTGTTAAGATTTATTCTATGAGGTAGAGGGTGCTTGCATAGCATAACAAGTTAGCCTTCTATTTTCAGATCAGGCGGTATCAGAGCTTAGTTTATTCTGCTCATGTATTTGCCAATGATAGCTTGAGATTTAGCTATTGGTATTTGTGCAAGATTTGTGTTGAAGTTTGTTATCTTGCAAATATGGAGGAAGCTTCAAACATTGATAGTTCTCCTACATCTTCCAAATCTAAGTTCTTTGACAAAGGGATGTTTAATGCATTACTAACCATGAAATATATGGTACAAGAGTTATGGAAAGATAGGGAAGAGAGCATTGTCCTTCAAGAGCAGTTGATGGCCATGAAGGAGGAGAAAGACCAACTTCTTGAAAAGTTGCAGGAGATGGAGAATCAACTCCATGAAGCCAAAGAAACCCTTACCAAGTACATGC
>ML791995.1:195981-214491 GCA_009831015.1 Picea engelmannii | reverse complement strand
AAGGCTCAGGTTGTATATTTATCTTTCAGTTAATTCAATACATGGATATGTCCCTTTCCCATAATGATGATATCATCTTATTACATGATTCCTTGATCACATGTATAGACTAGGTATTGAATATATTAATTTGCTTGTACTTCGATTGGTTTGTATTGTTGTGATTGGACGGCACAAGAGCATCGAAGCGGAGAAAGGAACAATAGAGATTTAAGGAGAGCGTTCATAAGGTATGTCCACTATCCATTTCTCTTAGTTCATTCAATAATCTAGATCTAGGGAAAGAGTAGTATTCTGTCTCGTTTTGTTCTAGATTCAGGTGTATCTAGGGAGATTGGTCTGTGTCCGCACTCACGAATTTATCCGTTAACAGGTAATATCTGGTCCCAACTGCTATGGTGCTCCGTCACCAAGCTCCTCAATAAATCCCCTAGACTTCTATTCACAACCTCCGTTTGCCCATCCGTCTGCGAATGGTAAGCTGAACTAAATGAAAAATTAGTTCCCAGCTTCTTCCATAGCGTCCTCCAGAAATGACCTATGAATTTGGTATCCCTGTCCGAGACTATGCTTCTCGGCAATCCATGCAATCTGACGATTTCTTTGAAAAACAAATTTGCGATGTGGGTCGCATCGCTGGTCTTTTGACACGGAATAAAATGTGCCATCTTCGAAAACCTGTCCACCACCACAAAGATGGAATCAACTCCTCTTTACATCCTCGACAATCCTAACACAAAATCCATGCTGATCGCCTCCCATGGTCTCTCGGGTATGGGCAATGGCTGATAAAACCCTGCATTCTACTTCCAGCCCTTCGAGTGTTGACAAATTCGACACCTGTCAACAAACCTCTTTACATCTGCTCACATCCTTGGCCAAAAATACGATTCACTCAGTTTGGAAAATGTTTTGTCATGACCAAAGTGACCTGCTAAGCCTCCACTATGCTTTTCCTTCACCAAATTCTCCCTCATGGAGAAATTCGGAATACACAGTTGATTGCCTCTGAACAAAAATCCCTCCTGGATCATGTAGTCAATCCATGGGCTCCGATCTCTGAGAAATGGTTTCTCAGCTGCCTCGTATGCTTCTCCGAAGTCTGCATCTCCAGCATACATGTCCTTAAGATTTTCAAAACCCAAGGTTTTGACTCTGAACTCCTGCAACAACAAACATTTCCTGCTCAAAGCATCAGCCACTTTGTTAGCAGTCCCTAAAATGTGTTTGATTGTCAAGTAATGCCTCCACTTCTTCGATGCATGTATGATGGCATAAAACTCTTTATCATATGTGGAGTATTTCAGCTTCACTTCATCCATCTTCTCGCTAAAATATTCCACTGGTCTGTCATCCTGACTCAAGACCCCTCTGACAGCATACCCATTGGCATCACATTTCACCTGAAATATCTTTTGAAAATCAGGCAACACTAGGATTGGTTGCTCTGTGATCTTTTGCTTCAGCAGATTGAAGCTCTTTTCAGCCTCTGCTGTCCAGTGAAAAGTCTTACGTCGCTTCTTTACTGTGTCCATCATCGTGGCGCTAATTCCACTGAAATTCCGAATGAATTTTCTATAGAAACTATCCAGTCCATGGAAACTCCTCACCTCGAAAACATTTCTCGGTGATGGCCAATTCTTGATCACTTCCACCTTCTCGGGATCCATTTTCAACTCATTCGCTGAAATAACAAAACCCAAGTAAATGAGCTCTGTCTTCATGAAGGAACACTTCTTCATGTTGACCAACAACTTATCTTGCTACAGTCTTCTCATCACAATGGACAAATGCTTCAAATGCTCAGCCTTCGTCTTACTGAAAATCAGTATGTCGTCCAGATATACGACCACAAATTACCCGATGAACTCCTTCAAGACTTCATTCATCAGCCTCATGAATGTGCTCAGTGCATTTGTCAAGCCAAACAACATGACCAGCCATTCGTACAAACCTTCGTTTGTCTTGAATGTTGTCTTCCATTCATCTCCCTCTCTCATGCGAATCTGATGATATCCGCTCTTCAAATCTATCTTCGAAAAATAATTTTCCCCACTCAGCCAATCTTTCAGATCATCCATTCTCGGCAGTGGAAATCTGTATCTGATGGTGATTTTATTAATCGCTCTGAAGTCTGTACACATCCTCCAGCCTCCATCTTTCTTCGGACTCAGTACTGTCGAAAAAACACATTGACTCAGACTCTCTCTGACCAGTCCTTTGTCCAGTAGATCCTGTACCTGCTTCTTGACTTCCTCATTTTCCTGAGGTGTCAACCTGTATGCGGCCTTATTTGGCAAAATCGCTCTTGGTATGAGGTCAATGTGATGACTCACACTCCGCATCGGTTGTAATGAACGAGGTAGTTCGTCCACAATGATATCAATGAACTCTCCTAGAAGTTCCTGAATCTCCTCTGGCAAGTCGTCCACTCTTGTGCTAGTCAGGACAATTCTTGGTTTCCTGACCACAAAGAATTGGGGATCTTCCTTCTTCTCCATCTCTGTGAGAAGTTCCTTCCCACTCATGAGAAGTATGGTACTGCTCACTTCCGGCTTTACTTCCTTATCCTTTATCAGAAGCAATTTGTGTGTCATCCCATCCTTCTCTAAGGTGTATGTGTTCATTCTTCCATCATGAACAACATTTCTATCATACTGCCATGGTCTCCCCAATAATACATGACAGACATCCATGGGAATGACATCACATAAGACTTTATCTTTATATTCACCCATTTTGAAATCAACTAAACATTGTTTAGTGACACTCACCTGATGTCCTTTCTGCAGCCATGATACTTTGTATGGACTCGGGTGATTAGTTGTATCCAACTCTAGCTTTTCCACCATATCGGTTGAAATGAGATTGTCTGTGCTTCCGCTGTCCACTATGACCTTGCATTTCCAGCCTTTGGTCTTGCACGTGGTCCTGAACAGTCGGCTCCTCTGAGCTGTGTCCTCCACCTCCTTCTCGGGCGTCAAAAGGACTTTATGCACTGTTAGTGACTTTCCTGCTCCGGTGTCTTCATCCTCAACATCATGCCTTTGTGCCTCAGTGATGTGAGCTTCTCCTTTGTCCATTTTCCTGTCTGTACAGTCAACAACCTTGTGTCCATCCTTCCCACATGTGAAACATGTGATGATTCCTCCTCTGCCTCTTCCTCTACCTCTGGTACGAGGAAAAGTGTTGGCATCAGCATAACTGCCACCCTGCTCTGTATGTTGTCTCCTTGGCTCAGCATATTACTGCCTCTGTTGTGAGGTTCCACCTATCTCAATATTACCCTGAGGTCTCTTCCATTCCTCTTTGGGCTTCTGATATTTCTCCTAGGCAATTGCCTTGCCTCTAGGCTGACTCCTACCTTGCCCTCGCTGACCTTGCTTACGGCTCAGATTTTCCTCGACTTTCAGAGCCATCTAGTAAGCATCCTCCACCGTCCTAATGGTTACCATGATTAACTCATCCTGAATGTCATACCTCAACCCATTCAGGTATCTCGCCACCTTTTCATCATCGCTCTCCCGATGACCTACTCTAATATTGAGTTTGTAAAACTCCTCGGTGTACTCCTTCACTGTCATCATCTTCTGCCTCAGGTTCTGCATTCGCCTGAACAGAGTGATATGATAATATCTGGGGATGAATTTCGCTTTCATCTTAGCGATCATCCTGTCCCAGCTCTTTATCTTCTGTTTGCCTTTGGAACGCCTATCCGCCTGTAGCTCATCCCACCATAAGGCTGCATGTCCTTTCAACTTTGTGACAGCATGCCTTATCTTTTTATCCTCTTCGATATCTTCATAATCGAAGTATGTGTCAAGAGCTCGGATCCAATCCAACAACTCTTATGCATCCAGGCTCCCCTCGTAGACTGGAATATCCGTTTTGGTCTTGGAACTCATCCTGGAAATGGCCTTGATTAATCGCTCAGTCGACGCATCCTATGCTGTGACCTCTCCTTCATCATGTCCAGCTTCCTCTTCCACATCAGAATCATTGAACTTTCCAGTGCCGACTCCGCGTCTCTGCACTGTCTCCATCTCCTCGAGTCTTTCTCGGAGATCTCTCATTTGGCGCTCCATCTCTGGATTCCCTGCCGGTCTTCCTCTTCTTCGCGCATCCCTGTCTTCTCGATCAGGTGACTGCCTTTCTCTTATAGGTGGCATGGTGTAATAATCTCTCCTTCTTCACTATAGAAAACAAAGAACTATTCCTGCTCTAATACCACTTGGTGCGAGTCGTGACCCTCACAGTCCAACCGCTTCCTCCAGGACCTTCTTCGTTTCTGGCCCGAAGAGATGTATCACTCTTTGAATCTCGTATCGGGAACTATGTTACCCACAGGACACTCTGTTGATCTCCCGGTAGTTGTCTCAGGAAATCGGGTTTCGCGATATCGCGAACCCTGTGTGCACGTTCTCGTGCTACTCAAAACCCCGAACCCCGTTGGGTCAACAATAAACACTTCTATTCTTATCGGGGATTTCCCTATCGGGAAATCGACACCTGTGATGTCGCGATTCACTCGCCCCACAAATCTCCGAACCCCGAAATCTGATGGCACGTTTTCTACCTCCCTATCACGTCACCTCTCCCTTTGTAATATCGGGGATTGTGGGATCACGATTTCACCGGTTGCAATTCCTTTGCATTATAAAACCCCGAACGCCGAACCCCGACTTCCCTGGATCCTGTGCCATGTGTCCCCTGACGATCAACGGCTCCGGTTATATCGGGAAATCACTGATCGCGATTTCAACGAGTATAAAACTCTTGCCTCTGGGAAACCTGATGGCTCTCGTTTCTCTTTGCGCCTAAGGGTTAAATCCATCGTAGCTTCTCCCAGATTTGACGGTCAGCGGGATTTCACGAATCTATCTGGCGAACCCTGACCGTTGATTCTCCTCCTCGAGGATTTCTTCAGCTTCACCACTTCTCCCGGTTCGAACCTCACCTGGGTCTGTTCCCACAGTCTTCATGAAGGAACTATCCCTCCTGAGCTTGGTCAACTCTGACCCCCTCAGAGACTTCGCGTGCGCTTTCCATGCTCGACCCTCAACAACTCTCGAAGTGTTGAGTCTTCCAGAACCTGTGCACTTCCTGCAACAACAGTCCTTAGCTCTCTCTGCTCAGATTCATAGCTGAGACTAATTATAGCATGCGCACACCTTGCACGGCTCTGCCATCCCAAATCAACTTATGGGTGAACGAGAATAAGAGTTTAACTATTGAGCCTCATCAACGCACTCTATGCGGATGAATTCGACTGCACTCTATGCAGGAATCTCCTGGCTCAAACAGAGAAACACTTTAAACTCATTCTCTTCTCTCTCAGACTTCAATCAAGAACCTTGAAATCACATGCACAGCATATTCAAAAGAAAATGCATACAAGGAAAACAAAACATTCATGAGCACATAGGCAACATACCCACAGAGAAACAACACCAGACATGAATTTGAATCAAAGACTCCCTTCTATTAACTCAAATCTGTACATGGGTGTTCTTCACAAGTTCTCTGCCTGCTCCTCTCTTCTTGCTCATGTATGAATGCTGATGAATCATAATACAATGTACAAAGGAGGGTGCCTATATTCCGTTTTCCCTCTCGAATTCTACAACTATCAAATCTAAAATCAATTCCTGTCTAGCAACATTAAATCTATTAAATGACTCATCTACCTAAGGATGAGAGCTTATCCGCTCAAGGTCCCCTTTACAATACAAGTGCGCTTCTTTATTAATGCCTTCATTTAAAGAGCGGCGCAACAACTTCCAAAGAATTTCAAAATTTGTAGGCACTGTCCAGCTGTCTTTCCTGCTTGATGTGCTGGCTCGCTTGATACGTTGTGGATGCTCCTGCATCACAATTGCATGGCCGTAGCTAAACTATTTCTGGATTTCCTCGTCAAATTGTTCAGATATGCTTCCACCGATGGAAATACATGTTCTTTATCCTCTACGTAGACTGTTGTGCCCACGATACAAGTTTTTGGTTTTCCGTGGCAAACTACCCAGACATGCTTCAAAAGATCCAAATATAATCTTGCAGAATCTTTGTTGTACATATCATACCTCAAGCACACCACAAATTGTATCGTGTGCACACCAGTATGTGTAGAGGAGAAAGAACATGTATTGTCATATCAACACATCTGACCATACATGGTCTATAAATGTAGCTTGCATATGATTTATTCTAACAAAAAAACAATGGATATTGCAATTTCACATGTAATCCTCGAACAATTTTGCATACAACTATTTTCTTTCATGGCAGCATTGAAGCACCAACAAAATCTCACAGAATAACATATATTGACCTCGAAAGACAGGGAAAATAACATAACTGCATGTTGACTCCTGGGTGTAGGGGCCGAACACCGTAAAGAGCCCCCAAAAACAATAATAATCCAAAAAAAAAGAAAAAAGAAAAGCTCCAACCACCGTTGTTGCACCCCAACCCTACAAGGCCGAATCAAACAAAAGAAAACAACAAGCACCAGACAAAGAGAAAGAACAAACAAGCCGAAATGCACCCCTAGGGCCCCAAAGTGTAAACCCGAGCCAAACAAACAGAACTAGCAACCCACGAACCAATGAACCAACAAGAACCACTGAGCCAACAAACAACATATGTATCTCCAACGATTACAAAACTGCATCCCAACCATAGAAGGAACCAGAAACATACGAGGACCATGCCACTACAAATAAGCAAACATTCTTACTTGCAGACTGCATACACTGAACAACAAACAAGGAATAGAAAATGAAACTATGGCATCAAAACTTACTCCGAAACGTTGAAATGCAGAAGCGCAGGTCGACTCGTGAACGAAACAATAATAAGAAGCAACCGAGAAACCAACGAAGAAGAAGCACTCACCAAACCAGTAAACAATGTATGTAGCTTCAATGATAACAAAATTACATTGCAAAGGTAGAAGAAGAATGAAACATAGAATGGCTGTTGAATTGCGGTGGACAAACAAGACTGTGCAAATTCACTGTAACTGTATGGAAAATTTCAAGGAAAAATGTACTCCGAGAAGCGTATTTACATAAACATTTAAGGTTGTCAGGTTGTCTAAGGACCTCGCGGTATGCAAACATTTAAGTTGTCAAGCCTGTTGGAGGATGTCACCTCATGTAAACATTTAAGCTGTCAGGCCTATTGAGGCATCTCGAAAAAAGTGTCAATACATTTCAACAAAAATACATCCGGCAAGGACGTTATAAACTTTGGAATTCTCAATCACTATAAATCTTGGATATCAAAACATTTCAATATGCTTAGTACATATCAAAACTTTGGAATATATTCAGCTAGCAGAAAATGCTAATGCAAACATTCGAACTAATGCTAGCATTAATCCAGCTACAAGCAATATATAGGAAAAATATATGATTCAAAAAGACTGTATACGAGAAAAAGTTTGGATATGTTGCCATATAAAACATTGGGAATAACGAAGCCGACAATAACACCTCCAATCTCTTATCCAATCAGATCAATACATATATGGTACTTTTTATTATATAAAAATATATGCTTTTAATTCCCTAGCTCCAACAATAGGTATTATGCAAATATTTCTGGTCAAAGGACAAACTAATATGTAGTCAACGACTTATCGATCGCTATAGTCCCTCTATGCCTACGATAGGGACTAATAAGAATATTATTTTCTTTGAACCTTTCTCATTGTTGTGTGCCTTTTTTCATATAAGTGGGGTCCATGATAAATTGTGTAGGTTAGGTTATATAAGTATAATTATTTTGTTTAATTTATTTTATTTTCTAATTTTAAAAGTATTTTTATAGAAAATGTTAATTTATATAATTATTGATTTTGGATTTGATTTTTATAAATTTAATTTGAAATTTAGTATTTAATTTTTATTGATTTTGAACAATTATGATCAAGTTTATTTCTTTTAATTAAAAAAATATGTTTTTAATTCTAATATTTTTTGTTTAAATTTTTTTTACTAGCTTCTAGATTGTTGATTATTGGAGTATTATAAGTTATTTTTTTTTGCATATCTTGAAGATAACAAAACTACATCCCATTCCCAATCTAAGAAAAAAGTTTCATGTTTCTTCTTTCCCGTTTTAAATCCATGCTTAGGAATCAATGAGAGAAGGATTACCTCTTGAGATATCACAATAATGACTTATCCATTACTTGTGGGAAGTGAAAAAATTGCAATTGTTGAAGGAGTGGGAACCGAGTCACAAGAATTCTTAGTTGGATCTACCTAACAATTACCCAACTTTGAAACTTTCCACTAATAAGATTTCTGAGTTTTCCTTTTAGAGCTAGAGAAGACTTTTCCTTTGGGCATGAAGGTGACACATGACCATGGTCAAAGAAAACTATGTAATGAAAGTAAATGTGTTCACAATACAAGGATTGAATCCATCTTTAGTCACCGCTTTCTTAGATAATGTGGTAATTTTTGTTTTGTTTAAATTTGTATAAATATATATCCTAATGTTGGTAGTAAAAACATAACCACTCAATTCTGAGATCAAGAAGATGAATATACCCAAATAACTTCCCACAATTATTAAAATTACATTCTAATATTTATTAAAATTACATTCTAATATTTCAAAGAAACATTAGGTAATATAACTTATATTAAACTATTTGTTAAAAATTCTGTATAAAAAATTATTTGTTACAAATTTTATATAAAAATTAAAGTTAGATATTTTTGATTTCATCCAACATCATCTAAAAACCAAGTCCCTTTACTAACCACTTATGTTATATTCAACTAAAAATCAAACTTCAAAATAAAAAAAACCCTCAAAACATATTTCAAGTGCACATTCAAGTGTACTTAAAAGTCCCTTTAGGTTAGGTCATTATTTGTAATTGTTGAATTCAAAGTTTAAGTTCGGGTATTGATTGAGTTACACTCAAGCAGATAGAATTAATGCTATAGTATTAAATAACTCAATAAATCGAAAGCATATATTCAATTGGGTTAAATCGATGATATTAAATCAAAACAACCTATCCTTGTTCAAGGGGAAATTAAGTCAAATATAATATTATTGCTCACTGCCTCTCATCTCACTATAATGTATACGAGGTTGGGCATTAATGCATGGGCTCTCAGTGGGAGATTTCGTCTTATGGAAAATTGGGCATAATGGCCTTTTTTTTAAAACAAATATATACTTGATATTCTAGCTGCAGGTCTTTCAGTCTATGTATAACTTGCAGTTCTTTTGAGGTAATACAAATTTTTATCTTAAAAAAAAATGTTAAAATGAAATGAAATTTTAAAATTAAACATTATATTAAAGAAAAAGTCAAGGCAAAAGAATAAGTATAAGTTTATAAAATAAAAAAAAATATTTAAGGAATATTAAGTGATAAATAAATAAAATGAAATTTAGATTATGATGATGATGATGATGGTTAACATCCATTGAGATTAGATTTGGTTTACTAAACCTTAAGAAAGGTACAAAATTACTTGAATTTCTTTAGAATTCTATTTCTTTGCTTGAAAAGAATTAAGAGAAGCATTCCTAGATCACACAATGGTTTTGATGAGTTAAAAGGTTAGGAAGGTCCGCATTGCAACACATATTTTGAAAATATGATCTAATGTGGGTGTACACAAGAGATTCTAAGAGAAAGTGTTTTTCATATTCAACCGTCCTAGTGTCACAAAGATGACAAATTATTTCGACCCATGATGTTTTGGGAATTATCAAATCATCCAACGTATTGTTTCACTATGGATCTCATGAGAGTTTGTTCATAGTTTAACAATGCTGATTTTCTTCTTTATGCTATTCAAAACAAAGAGATACATTTGATCTTCTAAATTAGGGTTGATCACCTCCTTATAGTATCTTAATTTTATTTTATCCTCTAATTCTTTATCGCACTACGATTTCTCTTTAAATTTAGATGCACTAATATTTTTAATATTATCGTTATCTTGCAAAGTGACCTCTTCCTTTATTCCCCAATGATTTAGCCAAGACTTGGCATATTTGTGCCATCCTTGCTTGAGCCGCATGTGGTTTTGGATGGATTTTGACGCAATCTTACGAAGCCTCTTGCCTTCCATGTTGTTTATCTTCTTCTTGCACATTAGTTACTTAGTCATACCCATGCTCTCAATGGAAGAAACAATTGCTTCTATGAGGAGGATAGGAAAGGGTGTATTGCCTTTAATTTTGAGATATTAAGTTATAAAACTCTTTTGGATTTGCTCTACCTTTATCCACGATTATATAAAGATATTTCATCCCGAAAGTTCACAACCATATAATAACATGAGTGATGAGAGTCTCAAAAAGGAGTTTCTTCTTATCCCATATCTAAAGGTCTATGGATTTACAATTGTTTTCAAGTCCATAAGAAGCATTCCACACTCCATTTATCCTTTTCTCAATGTTATAGTTCTAATTAAGCTTATAAAGAAGATCAATTATAACATAATTGTATGAAGTCACTTCCTCGAAGTTGTTGTTGTCATACACAAAATTATCGTATGTGACACTTTTGGATTTAATTATCATAACCTTTTTTTTGTCAATATTAAAATTCATACCCATACTAGAGCATAAATCTTTGAGGATTTTTAGTTTCTTGTTGATATCATAGGTGCTCCTTTCAATAAGAACAATATCAATGATGTAAACAAAAAGGATTATGACTATAAAAAAGATATTCTGATTGATAAAACACACTTCTTCTAAACAATCCTCTAACTTGTCAATGTATATGCCAAAAAGGGTAGGGGAAAGGGGACAACCTTGCTTAACTGCTATATTACAATTAATTTCTTTTGACCAATCCTTAGTATTCCTAGACTTGGCAGTGACATTCTTTTACAACCTTATTGCAACAAATCTCAACTCGAAAGGAACTTTTAGCTCTTTTAACCTATTCCAAAGGTTAGTCCTAAGCACTGTGTCAAAAACTTTTCTTAATCCAATGAAAGAACATAGGAGATTGGTTTTATTATTGTGACACTCCTCTGCAATGATCCTACGTGTAACAAGGTGGTCCATAGTTGAATGATATCTCCTAAATCTAGCTTGTACTTTAGATCTTTTTTTTAGGCTTTCTAGCCATATGTTGATCTTATTTTCCAAAATAATTCTATATAACTTGGATAAAACAAAGCTAATCATAATGGTCTTGTTATCGCACAGTTTGTAGCTAGGTCAAATGGCTAGAAGATAGAGGCCAAACTGGCGTAACAGGAACCTACCCCACCAATGTCACCACAATGGGGAGATTCTTTCTATTTAGGGAGGTTAGGCCCATGGGAGACGTCCCCGGTAACCTGGAGTTTTGAAGAGGCTAAGGTGTAAAGGTCAAAGTAAGAATCCCTCCTCACAGGTTACCACCAAGATCAGATAGTCCGGCTGAATAGCCAATAATGAAGTGTATGCCCAAATGAGAACACCTGCCTGGAACAAAACAATATATGCAGGCTATAATTCAATGGGTTAGTACTTCATATAACTATATGATATAGATATATTAGCAATTATGACAATAGATATTGACAAGATCAATGTTAATTAATATAGCAGTGGAATGATATCAATTCATCAATAAATATTGAGATGATGTAGCAAACAATATATCCAATCAATCCCTTACTTAATTAATTCTTCAAAAACACCATCTAATTGCTTATCAATAGAAAATGCTGCATCAAGATGGAATAACCAAGAATGAAGTCAACCTTATTAGGGTTAGTAGTTAGCTATGGTTTCAAATTATAAAAGTTTTAAGAGTTGTTTGAGCACTATCACTTCAACGTTGGAGACCTAAGATTAGTGCCTAAGGGTAGTTGGAGTCAATTTAAGAGAGGGCACGAAGGTTGAAGGGAATAGGATAAGGACTAGAGGGAAGGGTTCTGAAGTGCTGCAATGTCAGGGCCCCATAATCAAAACACTAGGGGAAAGAGGCTCACTCCGGTGTTGCTTAAGAAAGGCCTCGTGCTCTTTCCTCCTTCCTTAGGTTAAACTTGGCAAAATGACTAGCATAAAAGATAAGTCAAGACAAGAGAGTGAGGTGAGGGAGAGTGTTGCAATGGCAAGGCCCTATCACCAAACCCTAGAAGCAGGATGACCCTAGGTGTAGATAGCCTAGGCCTGGGACGTCTCCTCCTTCTTAACTCTTAAAAGCACGACTAGCACAAGGGAAGAAGTAAAAAGAGTGTAGCAATGGCTAGGCTCCTCCTTCCTTCTTTAATGTCTGAAAATTTCTCTTTTAGGGGATACAAGACAACAACCTACTTGTGTGTTTGTCCCCTAGGGTTTTTAAATCAGAAAAATTTATAATAAATGCAAGAATATAAGCCTACAACCATTCAATTAAGAAGTTTTTCCAAAAAACACTTACATATCATGAAGAAATAACATTGCAAACCCTAGTTGTAAACCTTCCTTCAAGAGAAATGCCAAAAATGCCAAGAAAATCCTTCCTTCAACAAGTGCCTCTCACTCAAAAGATGAAATACCCAAGTAGGGCGCAAAAAAATCAGATCTCACTAGGAGAGTGAGTTGTGTGTTCTGTCAAAATGAGGATAAATCTCCTCAATATATACTGTATCATGACCTTTAATTAATTTAGGTCTCTAAAAATAGCTGACAAGGCTTTAAACCAAAATTATACTGTTTTTACATTAAATTGTCAAATCAAAACCCTGACTGAGCATAAGCAAGACGTCAAGCCCTATTGAGGGAGACGTTAGCCCCTTTTTAGGGAAAATGCAACACAAAATGACAAAACGTTGGCCCTCTTTGAGCCTCCCAATCATGCCACACGTGCCAACTACCCTGTACAACTATCACACACTCAAGGTGATGTCAATGGATCCTAGGTGACGTCCTGGGCCATCCAAGGGAAACGTTCCACTGGAAGTGGGTCAACCCCCCTAGGTCGGGCTCAGCCAAAGTGCCCCTGATGGAACAACCTCTTCTTCTCCGGTGCAAGACCTAGGTCAAGCACTGTCCTTTCTCTGCCCCTGATGGGGTCCCAACAACCATCTAATGGGCTCTTCAGCCCCATGGAGGTCCGAACTAATCATCTTCCCATGTGTATCAGTCCACGTGGTACCTTTCCGTTGGGCATGGTCCTGCACATCAAAAAATATACCCTCCATGGGCTCATTAGTCACAGGGATCATAGAAATGTCAATCACATTTCATCATCAATTTTATGAAACATATGCATAAAATCCCTGATATATCATTCAATAGCTCAAAGATTCTACAAAAACCTACAATACAAGGTTGAGAAAAGGACAAGATACCCTATTGGGCTAGTATACATAAGGAAAGGAAAGTTTCCAAAGGGTTTCATCCAAGCCATGTAAACGAGGTGAAGTGGGTCAAGGGATGTCCAGACATACAGGTAGAGTGAGAGCCAGGGATGCATGATATTACCTGTGGGTGCCTTTGTAGAAGGTGAGCTGTACCCGTCATGGATGCAATTTTTTTTTCAAGCCCCTTTTGCCTTTATTCTTTTCTTTATTTGCTTTTTCTTCTTCTTTTTCTTTTTATTCAAGGGCTAACCAGAGGACACTGCCTTGGCATGGTGACCAGAGCTAACAATGTTACCCACAAGTACATTCACAGCGGTGATAAGGCTGGCTCGTGATGAGACCCCCTTTCCCTTGGCCATGCAA
Source organism: Picea engelmannii (assembly GCA_009831015.1). Lineage (NCBI taxonomy): Eukaryota > Viridiplantae > Streptophyta > Pinopsida > Pinales > Pinaceae > Picea > Picea engelmannii. The sequence continues at coordinate 200,794 of ML791995.1, read as the reverse complement.
CCAAAGGTCATTGCCCTGGCGTGGTAACCAGATGGTGGCAATGCCATGTTGTTAGGTACCCATGAACATAATAGGCTGGCTCGTGATGAGACCTCCTATCCTCTTGATTAGGTCTTGTTTGTTATTTTTTTTCGGGTCCCTCTTGTTTCTTGCTGAGAGGCTTTTTATTGCCTTCTCGGGAATCCCTGGGCGAAGCATCTCGAGGTTTCATTTTTAGGATTTTATCTTTTACCAGCTGCTTTTACCTTATGGGCCTTTAGCCCCTTCTTTCCACAAGATAAGGTGCAACCCCACAAACATATCATCCTAATGCCCGAACAAGGGGAATGGGACAAATGAGTAGGAGGCAAGATGGAAAAGTGATGGTATGATGGAAGCGGACGATGGCTCTTTAGAAACCCCCTAGTATAAAACCAAAACCCATGGGTACAGGCTTGCTAGGGCACCCGCTCAATCTCCCCAAGCATGGTCAAGTGGGTCAATGTAAGATCCAAGCAATCGTCAGAAATAAAAGGAATTAGATGCATACATTTAAAGGTTATAATGATCAAAAGTGACACATACCATGATACCTTGACCAATTACCTCATGGAGCAAGAGTCTTCTCCGATACAAGACCAAGCCGATGGTGATGGATGCTGTTGTTGCTAACAAGACGAATCTGATGAAAGAAGAAAAGGATGGGCCCTCCAGGGCCATGCTCAGGTCAATCCTGCTCTCGGTACTCCATGTCTAGGACCTGTGGGCCTCGAGACATGATCTCCTAGTTATCCTTAGAAATCGGGGATAACAGGTCCTATAATTAAAGGGATTGTTTTCATCCCCACTTTTAGAAATAGGTACAATGAGACTTTGAGTCCAGGGTTTATGGAATCCCTACTTGATTGCTAAATTGAAGAGCTTATATATATGAAGAATGAGGATAGATCCATGTTTCCCAACACACATTAAATTATACTTTCCATAAATGACTACCACTCATATAAGTGTTAATACCATTATTAATGATGAGATTCTCGAGACAACTTACCATAAATTTAATACTAATTATCATTAAAAATCCTTGAGTTAAGAGCCCTAGAAACGTGTTAAATAAAACAAGTGTATTTCAAAAGTACCAATTTGAAAAAAATATGTTCATTAAGCCCGTCACCTTGGCTAAGTATGACAGCTCGAAGAAAAGAGCAGTTTTCCAAAGACACTATCAACCTTTTGGGATGAGAAGACCAGATATTTCAATGGTCACATGCCTACAGGTACTATTCTACATTACCACCCATGGAAAAGAATTCGAAGAAGATTTGGACATCAATAATTACATCGGTAGGTTGTGTTCTAGAAGTTTATGACTTTAAAGAATTAATTTCATGGTGCATTGACAAGTTTGATAAGTAACGAAGAACTATTTAGTTACAGGGAGAATCACCCATCTCTTTATCTCCCTCAACTTTTAAAACAATGTTCAGGCTCCTTGAGCCGACGATGATTTTCAAGAGCGTCGAAGCTAAATATTTGTTGAAGACAAAGAAAAGAGGATTCAAACTTCCACATGACTACCTCTTGAATATTCAGGTATGTTCACGAAAGAACCCATGCCAAGAAATGACATGGATGTTTGCTAGAATAAATAGACAAGAATCTACGACTATTGTTCCTAACATTGCTTTGTACATACTGTATTTCTCAATTCACGAGAACATAATCTTTGATTGGGTGAGGATTATTTCAAGTGAGTTATATTTTTAGTTGGGAAATTTTTGGAAAACAAAAAGATTTTATATGTCTTCATATCTAATTTTCTTCGTGACTTATTGTCACATTTTCAATGGTCTGCCCTTGGCTAAAAAGGTCAACTGTAAATTCGAACCGGTGCAAATGTGGTACCCCACACTTTGGAAACAAAAAGCCGCATATCACTTCTATGAAGTGCACAATGCTTTCATCTCTTCTTAAAAAAATCTAATTCATTGACCCAACACATCAATATTATCCCTGGAAGATGCATCTTTCTTAGCCGGGAAAGGAAGTTTTGAAGTCATGGAAAATTTTAGTGTTATCAAACTTTACTGTTCACATGAGAAACCTTCATATCTACAGTACTATGTTTCTGATAAAATATTTATAGTTGAGATATGTAAGAAGTATAAATTTTTGGCTCACTTCTTTAACGAGAAAAGGAAAAAATAGTTCATCCCATTACCATGGAAAATTGGGGAAACAAGTGTAAAAAGCATTACCCATCTTGATGAAATCTCAACTCAATTTGATTTATTCAATTTCAAGAAAGAAAATGAATTCAAGGGTTTCAACCCTAATCAATTGTTTACGACACACATGACATCTGTCGAATATAACATGTCATTTTCCAAAACATTCTTATTTGGAGAGGAAGAAGGTGACAATCAAAACCCTCAAGGGTTACCTATGAAAAAATTGCAAGAAGATATTGAGACAGTCATCAATACAAATGATCAACACAAACAACAAGGAAGAGTTTTAAATGAGAGAAGTTCATGGTCCCCAAATGTTTCTCAAAAAATTGACCCAAAGGAAAACCCCATAATTCAATTCAAGAACAAAGAAAGTCATTGATTGATAATTCCAACGATGGAGGAGAACAAAACCATCCTAAGGGAAATATTGAGAAGCCACACAAACTTCCAATTTCTACTAAGAAGAAAAGAGGTACAACTAAAGAGGGAGAAAGTGAAGATGTACTTGTAAATGAAATTGTCCTGGAAGATATGGAACTCGATGTAAACATTGAAGAAACATAATTTGCAGGTGAATAATATAGGCTACAAGAAAGTAGGACAATTGCAAGAGAATTGACCACTCAAGAGTCAATCATATTTTAAGAAGAGCCTCTTACCCTACATCATGCCACATTCAATAAAAAATCAAGAAAGTTAGTCATAAAAAGGTCAAGTCAAAAAATAAGAAAATTCAAGAAAAAACAAAATTCAAAATTTGACTTTCAAGGGGTTCCACCCTCAAAGGTCATAGAATTCCATGAGGCCACAAGAGAATCGTTAAGAATGTCAATTGGAGATATAGAGAATGAAAATGAAAATTTAAAAGATAGAGTAAGAGAATTGGAAAATGATCTGATTCCTCCACCACTATTTGCTAGTCCTATCACCACCATGCAACCCTTGAGAAATCTTGAAGGAAGACCAGAATCAAGCTCAATATTAAAAGGAACCTCAAGTTTTCTTGCCTCTATCAGAAGATATGTCGATGAAAACATCCAAATGAGAATTTCCTTGATTCTTGAAACCTGGGAATTGTAAACCAAATTTGTTTCTCTAGGCTCAAGAATGACACATTTTAGGCAGTATCTTCAAGCAGACCTTGAAAATGATAAAGAATTTTACAAATGATCCATTTCTACTTTTAGTGCAAAAGTTTCATGCCTTAGTGAATTTCAGAGAAAATAAGAGGATTTTCCTTCGACAATCCATTTAAAACAATTAAAGGTGTATTAGCTCAAGATAATCAAAGTTTTAAAAGAAATGTTTGTTGAGTGTGATGTCATAAGTGTAAAAAGAGGTGAATTATATTTAAAGTATTGAGTTAGAACTAGTCAGGTCAACTGAAGATGTAGAGGACCCACACTTAATTATGAAATCAATACTCTTATCAAAGGAACAACTAGAAGAAAATATGGACTCGTTAAATATTGCATCAACATAAAAGTTCAACAACCTGACTGAATATTTGAAGATAGCTCGATAGAGAGTTGGTTGGTCTATTATATGAATAGAAACGACGATATTGAGGATACCCTCCATAAAATCTCAATGGATTTGATATTAAAGTGAGACAAGAAATAACCATGACACCAATGAGAGAATATATCAGAGATTGGATAAAATTGCTTTAATTAAAATAAATGAATAAGATCAGGAGTAAGTGGTTGTAACAGTTTAGGTAGTTCCAACAAAGGAAAGTATAAAAGACATCCCATTCAACAAATGGATGAGAGAGATTCCATCAGTGCTATAAGTCAATCGATCATTTTTCATAATTCCCCATCTTCTATACTTCTTACTTAGAAATCATCTACTTGTGTCTTTTCATTCTATGAAAAATCATAGCCGATTTCTAATCATTTTCCTCTTTTTCTTCCAGGTCTAAGTCTATATTTTAAAGGTCCACAGGAGCCCCATCCCAGTTCGTTTGGACAAACACTTTAATTTTAATTTTTATAGTTTAGTGTAAAACCAGACAATTGTTTTTTGAACTCCCTAGAGAACTATTTCAGGGCACACCTTTAATGATTTCTCAAACTTTGAGATTCCTGAGTATGCGATTTTTGAAGTGTGCTTATCATATTTTCTTTCAGTTTTAAATGGAATACTCATTTAAAGTTCTCTGCATTGTGGCCTTATGTCTTTTATATCTTATGATATGATCAACTCTTGCTTACATTGTGATGGATGTGAGGAACATGTTAATATTATATGATGTTTTCTTTACTTTTGTATACTATTGTAAAGTTATCGTATTTATGTTTTAAATAAGTTCATGGTCCTTCTCTCAGGAACCTTTCTTGTGAATATGTTTTTTTTTATCTTTAAACCTAAGTTGCACGAAACGAGGAAACGTTTCCAAGTTTCCAAAACCAGGACGGTACGAAACAGGCCCCCCCAAAATGGAAACGTCCAAGGAAATGTCGTATATAAAAGAATTAAAGTACATACATACATACATACATACATACATACATACATACATACATACATACATACATACATACATACATACATACATACATACATACATACATACATACATACATACATACATA
>ML791995.1:183476-195898 GCA_009831015.1 Picea engelmannii | reverse complement strand
TATATATATATATATATATAATGTTTTTAAAAATAAGACATTATATTGCAAGAAAAACATAATGATGAAAAACAAATGCAATAATGATGCAAGAAAAACATATAAAATGCAAAAAAAATATATTTGTCTGTTTGGGGGCCCCATGGCCCCCTTTTTTTTTCTTATTTCGCCTCAAAGATGCCTGAAATGCTGGCCGGTACGGCCAGGAAATGCCGTCGATCGTACCATATGACGTTTCCAAATCGAGAAACATCGTATCGTACGGTCGGGGGCATTTCCTGGCCGTACCGTACCGGTTTCCTGCCTGAAACCGNCATTGTATGGTACGACTGGGGGCATTTCCTGGCCGTACCATACCGGTTTCCGAGTTTCGTACCGGTTTCCTGCCCGAAGCTAAGGGGGGGGGGGTGTTTCCTGCAACTTAGCTTTAAACTTTATCTTTATAATTCATTTTAAACAATAACAGAGGAGTACCACCTCTTTAAAAACGCAAGGGGATTTATCCTCGTTATGTTGTTGTTGATATTTTGAACAGTTTGAACATAAACAAATACTACCAAGAGGGAATGAGTAAGAGTCCAAAGAGGGGAACACAAATAAATACAAGAGGAGGGCCATAGTCTTGAAAGTTAATAATCGAGGGGAATGGAGGAGAGTCACACACCATAACTACAACATGGTGCCATGCCTCTTGAGAGGTGGTGAATGCTCGACGGTATTTTTTAGTGACAAATTTTCGTCATTGGTTATTTTTGGGATTTTTTTTCAAAAAATATATTTTACAATTATCTATTTTCTCTTTGAAAATTTGCCTATTTTTAATATAAAATAGGTTTGGATTGATAATATAAGTTTTAATATTATAGAATTGTATATTTCCAATGTAATACATAGAGATGTTACCTATATATATATATGATATTTTTGAATGAAATAGTTGCATAGAATACTAGATTTAAGTATAAAGTCTGAATCCTTAAAACATATCCAACTTAATAGATTTTCTAATAAGCTTGGTGAAATATTGTTTTTTTAATAAACTCATTTTATTATAAACAAAGTTGTGAATAAACCAATATATATTCATCATAACTTTGAATTTATTAAACATAGAAACAGATCAAAATAAATTGGAGCACAAGCATTATTGATGTTTAAAATATTAAAATTAAGATTGATTTATTATATATTTTTCTTTATTATTGTATTTTTTTTTAATTTATTTTCAAGGATTTTAATTTTTTTTAAATTAGTAAATTTTATAATTATGTTATTTTACAAATGTCATTTATATTTTCTTGTAAATGCATCTTATTACTTTTAATAAAATACATTACAATAATTGAATATCTATTAAATATATAATAAGTTAACATAATAATTCTGTTAAATATATAATAAGTTAACATGATTATGGAAAATAAATAAATAAAGTATAATGATTAAAAATTATTCATTGAAAATCATGATATAAAAAGTTGTAAATTATTAATATATATTGAATTTCCATGAAAACATAAATGTTTAGTACATATGAATTATGTTTAATAGTTAAGGGAACAAAAATCCCAAATATAAAAACTGTATAAACTCATTTAATGTTGATGATTTTCGGTTTAAAACTATGTAACAAATCTTTATAACTCAAATGTTTGGAGTCAACATATGCTCAGGGCCAAAAGAGAATGATAACTTTGAATGGAAATTTTTTTTAGTCAAAAGAGAATGATAACTTTGAATGGAATTTTTTTTAGTCAAAAGAGAATGATAGCAGTGTTAATTTGTGGTTAGTTGTAAAGATTTGTTACGTAGTTAAAAAGAAAAAAAATCTTATGTATAAATGTGAAATTTAAGATTATTTAATATGGTTTAAAATTAATTTTTTTTTATAAAAGATTAATAGGTTTTGGTTTGATAGTTAATTATGGTGATAGTATTCTTTCATTAAGTTTAAATTATTTTATTTATGTTTAATTATTTGATTTAAAGTTATTTTTGGGTTGTTTGAAGTAGTTGGGGTTATGCGGGTTTTCAGTAAATATGAGGAATAGATACCTTATAACTTCCCTACTTAAGTGATAGTTTGATAATATTGTAAGTTGATTAAAATCTAATGTTGATTTTTTCAGATTGGTGATCTAAAAATCTTTAGACATCACTTTTTTTTATCAAACATCTAATTTGATTTAGAATTAATTTCCTGACCGTATTGAGGTGATTTGCAGAAAAATGAGGATGTGCTCTTTATCCAAAAAACTCATAAAATGATGATTAATATGTAGAATAGTGAGAATAGATACCTTATAACTTCCTTACTTAAGTGATAGTTTGATAATATTGTAAGTTGATTAAAATCTAATGTTGATTTTTTCAGATTGGTGATCTAAAAATCTTTAGACATCACTTTTTTTTATCAAACATCTAATTTGATTTAGAATTAATTTCCTGACTGTATTGAGGTGATTTGCAGAAAAATGAGGATGTGCTCTTTATCCAAAAAACTCATAAAATGATGATTAATTTGCAGAATAGTGAGATGATACAGATTACATATGTAGATGCCATATTACTTGATATTCAAAGTCCCTTTAGATAGCATGACTATTCTCCATCATCTCAAAATACCAAATTACATTACAATATGGGCCCACAAAAGACAATTTAATGGACTCTTTTTAATTCCATTGCTCAAAACAAGAAAATGAGTTCATAATTAGAATCCTTACAAAATTATGAGAAATTTGAGTATAAAGTCGACCAAATTCCAAACTGGATCAATTACACCCTCTTTACACACCAAATGGTGCGCTATGGCACTCATTAATGGAAATTTGAACTAAGACTTTTACAAATGACCTTTGATCATAAAATATACCTCAAATTCATTATCCTTGTGAAAAATTGTGAAAAATTAGTATAAAGTTTCCTTGGTGCTATTAATATACCTTATGGCATGCTTTACAAGACAACCATACTTGACCTTTTCTTTGCACCTAAATCGAGACATCCATACTTCCTTGGAATCCGTGCCCTGCATTGAAATTGTTCATCGAGATTCGTGTATCTCGAGATCTGTGTACATTGGGATGTGTCCAAGCATTGGGATTCATGCCCATAAATAGGCCACGACCCTAACTTCTTGTCTGCAACTTAATGCAACTTATCTCTAATTTTGGAGGCATCCTGTAACAAGAATATTGGTTGTCCTAACGGTTAAACCATTGGATAATTATAGAGGAGGTAAGGGGTTCCATTCCCCATGATCCTCTCCTAGTAGGAATATTTGTTGGTTGTTTTTAATATATGGTTACAACCATATATTATATGGTTACGGTGGTGAAGTTTGTTAGCCCCGTGCGAGCTATGGAATTGGTCGCATGTATAATATATAAACATCGGGATGGGGGTTAGCCCTCAACCCCTTTTCCCCCCAAAATGAACTTTACATTAATTCAAATATAATTTATGCCATAGATAGGTTAAGACTTATGTGATGGTGCGATGGCAGGGGAGGATTTGTTAAGGATTATGGAGGTCATGGGTTTGACACCCGTTGAATCCATAAATTTTGATAAACACTAACCAATATTGGCCAATGGAAGGTCTCCACATGGTGGTCTCTCATTGGTTATCCCTTGCCACATGTCAACATGTGATTCATCCACCTAGACGTACATACTTTCTCAATCAGTTGCCAACTAATCATGTCATGTCACCTACTTTCCATGTAATCACTGTACGACCTATATGGTAATGTGCCACGTCATATGTACCACCATGTGCCACATGTCACACTTGCAATGGTGACATGTGTCACCCTTTTGAATTTTCCCTTTGACTTTTGCCATTTGACTTGAACTTTTACTGCTCATAACTTTTGCATACGAACTCTGTTTACGACAATTTTTTTGTCGTTAGAAAGATATCACCGAGCTCGATGCATTGATGGTGGTTTTGAGAGAATTTGTAATACTTTAATTTTGATATTTTCTAGATCCCCTGGGACCTCTTTGAGTGTTCTGGATCCTCTTGGACCTTTGTGAGAGTTCTGTAGATCCTCCTGGATCACACCTTCCCACTGAAGAACTTTTGGACCTCTAAATGTATAGATATTCAAAAACTTAGTGATGATAATTCAGTCTTCCATCTTGCAACTTAGTGACAATAATTCACTCTGACAACTTAGTGATGATAATTCACTCTTCCATCTTCACTCTAAAATTTAGTCTTTATATTGGATCTTTGATCCTAGGTATTAGATCAATGTACTTTTGTGTGCTTCTTTGGAGAATGGCTCTGTCTCTGGCCTCTGGCACCGTCGTTAATAGCTCTAGTTATGGCTCATAAATTCCTTGATAACAAAATTCTTGTTCATTGAATCTCTGCAATACCTGCATCATGTATTTCAACATCCACTCCCATATCCTATTGCTAAAGATAGTCCATCTCGACCAATATGAAACCAAGTTGAATGACAATCTATGCCTTTCCCTTTTGGACTCGTTGTTCCTGTATTGTTGATGTATCTTTAGGAGTATCTAAATTAATTCCTTGTCCATGTCTCTTCTTCTTTCAAAACAATTCCACTTGTACTATTATCATTTGTACCTCTCTTGATTGCTTATGGTCAAGGTAGACATCAACATGAACATGACATAGTATTTTAAAATATGTTTATAGCATGCATTTTGATGCCTCTTAAGAGGATTATTTCTCCTTTACCAACTATAGAATTTTTTTTCATTACTTTGATGCTCTTTCCACTTCTGATCTACATGTTCCAACTGTTTGCATCCTTCTATTCCTTCGCCTTCAGTTCTTTAGAATCAAGAATGTTAATGATCTAGATTTTATGAACAAAACGAAATGAATATAGATTATTATCAAAAGGTGCTTAACACAGAATAACAGATATATAGTAAAACTGGTTTCTATTCAATAAGGAAATAAGCTGAAACTATAAAATGCAGTGGAAAACAAGATTGCTATAATGGTGGCGGCTTATACTTGAGAAGAGATGTGACGGTTGCGCTCATTCACAAGAAGATGATTATAATGAGGCTCTCAAGGAATTTTTACAATAAACAAGAATGTAAAAAACTCTAGACATCCAAATACTTAACCCTAGGAGATGAAGCTACGCCAAAAGTCATGTAGGCCCCGTTTGGGTAAGTTAGTACATCAACTTTCTGGGGTTGTAAATTTTGCATACAATCTCCGTTTTATGCGCACGATAGCCCGTTATAAAGGCCTATCTAAGGCATACACATGTTTCTGTCAAACATTGATTATGTCTGTTGATTAAGGCTGGTTTTCATTACTGTCAACCCTTGAAGAAAGCCCTATAGCACAAAGCTTTGGGTAATGGACCCAAGATTGTTTTATGTAAATATGACTCATTATTGTTTTGTCATGGTTGATAAGAATTAAATATGGATGAACTCCAAAGTGGTCCCCTTATGGTGAAATCCCTCATGGGAAGACGCTTTGCAGAGTAAGAGAACCCATGCTTAATTGTGGAATAATGAGATGAAGGACAATGAATTTGTCAGGGAAACTATCCTAGATGGATAGTGCTTGTCATGCCATTTCCGGTGGTATGTATAATGTGACACAACTCCTCATAGTTAGATAGTTATGACCATGTGAATTTGGAGAACCCAGGTTTGGGTAATGGACCCAAGTTTGTTTGATGGATAACGGTATTATTTTTGCTATATTTGAAGGTAATAATATTCTAGATGGATATTACATGTCATTCCATTTTTGGTGGTATGTGGAATGTCACATAACTTCTCATGGTTTGAGAGTTATGGCCTTACGAAGTTGGAGGACCCTCATATGTCATCTAGAAGCCCCAAAAGGTCAAAGTAGTCAAAGTGGTTTAAGAGGTTTTAAAAGGTAAATAATAAAGTGAAGTGATGAGTGTATTATCATTCAAAGTGAACACAAAATAAATTATTTCAATAATAAATTTAATGGAGAAATTATAAGTGGGTTAACCCTAAAATAAGGAAAGTGGGCCAAGTGACCTAGAAGATGTTTTTAAGGAAGCTACTTGGAGACTATAAATAAGAGGCAAGGCTCTCTCATTTTAATCACACTTGAGAATATTGAATATCTATAGGTTTCTGAGGTAACCAAGGATATTTAAGCCAAATTTCTGAGGGAAGGTGAAGAAAAAAAGGCTGAAATGCAAGGGAGGATAAATTCTTTTGATGGTGCTTTCTAAGGTATGTTATTTACAGGTCACCTCACCATTTTCACTATAAATTTTTTTCTATAATGATTCAGACCGTGAAATTGCTATGCCATTGAGAAAACATACCCAATTATCTGTGGTAAACAATTTAGCTTGTGGGTCATTTTATTTTTGGAGTTACACTATGTGGAAAATAGGGTTTGTGGCTAGTCCTGAAACTAGTCAAAAATAGGCGTTTCAGGTAAAAATGTCATAACTTCTTCATAACAGATCCAAATTCAATGAGACAAAATGTGTTGGTTAGGGTAAATTCATTAGTATGTTGTGTAATAGTTTCATATCAATTCAATGAACATTTTGTGCAGGGAATTCTCTACAAGGTCACTCTCTAGAATAAGCCAGAATTCAACAAGGTATGCCATATTTTCTATAAATCCTTTTCTGAGAGGTTCCAAGTAGTGAAACCTGGAGGAATTGCATAAAACGCATTGAAGAAAATTGTGTATGAGTTTCAAATATTTATACATTACAGGTTCAAATTTATGATTACTTCAAGTTAGGGTTGTTGACTAATACAAAACTAGGCATGTGAGCCTAAAGAAAAGTTTGATGAAAATGCTAGTCTCTTGTTGTTAAAGTTAAGGAAGGTTTGTAGGAATGTGATCATATAAAACAGGTCTATTACAAAGATACAAATCGTATTTGGATGATGAAATTGATGAGGGCTTTTGGTTGAGGTACATGTTGAGTACATGGTTGAGACAAGTAGTTGATGAGTTGGCACATACATGAGGTGTATAGTTGATGATGTTGGTACATATTGATGAGTCATAGTTGATGAGTAGTTGAAACATGATTGATACATACTTGGTACATGGTTGGATGCACTTGTTTATGGTACAGGTTGATTATAGGTTGTTTGGTACAAGTTGGTGCATGGTTGATGCACTTGTTTATGGTACAAGTTGATTATAGGTTGAGGTACAGGTTGATGCATGGCTCAGATTTATTGGTATAGGTTTACAACGATATATATCACAATGATAGTGTGACAGTGGTTCCATCATTCTACATCTACTTCAGGGTGGCAGGATGGGGCAAGGATAGGTGGTTGTAGCCAGAGAACATAGGGGGTTGTAGCCTCCTTCTGGTTGTAGCCAGAGAATTGGGGAGTTGGAGCTTCCCTCAGGTTGAAACCAACGAAAATAGGGGGTTGGAACCTCCTTCTAGTTGCATCTAGAAAACAAAGGAAGTTGGTGCTTCCAATGTGTTAACGCTCTGTAAATTTCCTAGAGGTTGTCAGAAAAGAAGAAATCTATGGGAGGTAACTTTATCCAACCACTTCGAAGCTGGGATCTAGCCCTACCAGCTTCAGAGAGGGATCTCTCTGTATGATTTAGATATGTTTCAAATTTAAAATATTAGGCTAGGTAAATAAAATATGTTGGTTTTGTTTGTTGTAGTTTTTGTTGGGTTGGATGAGAGAGATTTACACATCCATTGGGCTATGGGGTCTGTATCATGAAATAAAATCTAAACCATAAAAAAAGAAACTTTTCACAGGGATAGATAATGCAATCATTGAATTCTTTTAGCAGCATAAATGAGGAATAGCAGAAAAGGCGAGAATGTCAATTTCAACAAAGAAGCAGTTAAGAATTTCTTTATCGGAAAATCAAAAGATGAAACACTAAAATATTTTAAAGTCAGAAATAGGGTATACCAAGATAAATCCTGCAACATTTGTTACTTTCAAAGATTAGATTTAGAAAATAATGCGATAACTAAGCGAGAATAACATTTAACTTAGAAAGGAAAACATCACCAATGAGTACACGCAAGAATCCTGTGAAAATGCCTCTTTGTATTAATGGAAGACCTCTTGAAAGTATTACAGTCTGGTAGATCTCAGGGCATAAAGATCAACCCTCAATACTTTGAAAAGTGAAGTACTTATAACCCAAAATTACAAACGATCCTGTCATTAAAGATCAGGACGTGGTAAATCTATTTTTATCTCAACTAACTTACCAAATTGCAAAAATCTAGGAAACTGTTTGATGATGTGTCGAAACTTCATGCTATTTTCTGAGTGAACCGTTGGTCAGGCCTCTGCACAACCTCGTCTGACTGGATAGCTGACTGGGCTGGGATAGCTCATCGACTACTCGATCAGGTTGCAAATCTCTTCCCATCGAAGATGACTGGGAACGCTGACTTTGAGTAACCTTCGGTAGACTTCATCCATCTCTGTGTACTTGGCAAAAGTAGGCTTGATGATGAAGATGTACCAGATCTCATGTTGTATGATGATGTCCAACTGTAGTGCATCTAGGAATTCCTTGCCAGTGATACTGCCTTGAATTCCTGAAAATTCCGAACTATCCTTAGCCACATCGGCTAGTCTCTTTTTGTAATCGGGGAGCGTCATCAATTTGTCATTTATCACCTTCAAACCAGGAAGACCTTTCTTTTGTAGAGCCTCGATCTTGCTGAAAAACCTTTGTACCCCTAGGTCCATAGCCTGAACCTTTTCTTCCAGCTGTAGCATCAATCCTCTCTTGTTCGAGACTCTCTTGACCTCAAGGATGGTCTCCATTCTATCCTCAATTCTCATCTCTTCCAGCTCCTCTCTGGTTTTAGAATTCAGAAATTTGATGATTTCATAGCCTCTGTGGGCATCTCTCCCAGTTCTGATCTAATCTTCTTGATGGCTTGTTTACTTCTTTGTACCAATTCATTTTGCTCAAACATAATCTGTATGATTGGCCATATTTCATTCATAGACTTGGTGATGTCTGTCCAAACACTTTCTTTGACTTCGTCCATTGTTTTGCCTGCCACTGTTTTCTTCCAAAGTTGTTGTAACTCTTGTTTGAGCTGGTATGACACTTGTTTTTCCTTGGAATAGTTGTTTTGGTAAGAATATTTGAGTTCCTGAAGGTTCTCAATATCCTTTTTGAGCATGCTAATCTTTGTCTCCTGCAGATTCATCTATTCCATAGATTTAGCCAATTCAACCATCTTTTCAAGAGACGTCAGTGGATTCACCAATGGAACTTATGCTAGTGACATTGTTCTCACTCCTGAGAGTGGAACTGCACTCAATGGAATGACTTCCATGAGTTTTGACTGCTCTTTCTCTTTCACTAGCTTCTCCATTTCAGCATCCATTTCCTTCAATTGTGCATTCTGCTCCATGATCAACTTAAGCATCTCATATTTTTCTCCTTCTATCTCCGCTATTTCCTTTGCCTGCGAGTCTACTGTTGGTGGCAGCTTCAATTGTTTCCTCAAAGACGTTATGTTGGCATTTTTCTTCTTGATCATCTCCTCGACTGCTTTCACATTCGAGGGATCATAGCTGATCTTGAGGACCAACTCCTCCAACATCTTAATCCTGTTATCCTTGGAAAAGGATGATATTTTCTCCAACTTCAACTGCGTCTGGACATTATTCAGAGACACTTGTAACCTGGAGGCAGTAGTGGAAGCATGTGCCAATGTGGGGAAAACCATTTCTCCAGTTTGCCTGTGCAGATCCATCTGATCAGCTGGATGCACGTCCTTAGTCTGGAATTCAAAATTACCCTTTTGTGAACGGTGATTACCTTTGGGTTTGGCACCTGTGCTTGGTGAAATGCCATGTGCATTGTTCCCTTCTCAGTGTCGAATGCCGATATAATACTGTGTTGTGCAGTCGAAGTCTTCTTCCAGAACTGGGCATATGTGCTGCTAGTTAGAGTCTGATTCTTTTTCTTGATCAAATCGTATTTCTCAAAGATACTCAGCTTCGGTCTTGTCTTGCCTGGCCTGGCTGGTTGATTGGTGGAGTATCTGTAGGCTTCTTTGATAATACTGATGTTATGATCTGCTTGCTGCTTGTATTGAGGAGTGACCGATCAACCTCTGTCATTGTAGTGGACGGAATCGGCTTTTCTCCAGCCGGGTCAGGAGATGGACTGGCTTTTGGCCTCTTGGTATGTAGTCGAAATTCTTCAGATGATACTTCAGTGATAGGAGGTGACAGATCCTGCGTAGGCCTTTTCTACTTTGGAGCTTGTGGTGTGGTCGTCTGTGATACAGTGACCGGGAGTTCCTGTTGTTCTGTCTCAACCAAAGTATTTGGCTCCCATTCTGTTTGGTTGGCAAATTTTTCTACCTCAGGCCTAGATATGTGAACATACGGGATATTCTTATTTTTATCCTCATCTCGGAAATTATCCCACAAGGATCATAGTGCCATGTGAAACTAACAAAGAATTTCATTTCCTTTAGCAGTCTATCTGCTTCCTCCCCGACGCCTTGACTGTTGCAGATGAAAGACCCAATCTGCCCTTTGATTATGAGCTGTTGCTTCTTCTTCAAAGACACATAATGTATATCATCCGAGTTTATCATCTGCCTTATGTGTTCCAGGGAAAACATTCTTACAAGTAAGTACTTGGGTAGTTTATATGGGGCCAACTCGCACCCATAGACTCTGATCTCAGTGTGATTTTTGTACAGGTACCAATCACCAGTCTTTGTATGGTCCAAGAGATGTAGGATCCTCTGAAATTCATCATTAATTCTGGGTTCAGGTCTGCCGCTGAGCATACTCACCATTGGGTGGTAGAACTGCTCGATGAACTGCTTGAAACCGAATTCAGTGGAGTTATGTCTGAGCAGAGAAGTCCATGCTGTTACTGCCTGGGGTCTACCATCTTTGTCCATCTTCTACATAGAAAAAGAAAATTTGTCCGCTTGGAAGAAAACGAACAGGTATGCCAGTATTGAAGAATACCAGAACATGCTTTCTGTGGAGAAATTTATGAATTTCTCGTGAATGTGTTCTGCCAAGAATGTGTTGAAGTCGAACTATGTAGTGGGTTTCTCATCAGTGGAGAAAATAGACAGAAATCCCAAAATGGGTTCATCTACCCATTGATTTGAAAAATAACCAAAAAATGCACATAGTGACGTGATGACTTGGTTTCCTTTTATTGAGAACAGGGAGAAAGGATAAGGGGGGTTTGTAGTGGGGAGCTGAGTGGATTGTGGAAGAAAAATATAAAAAATATGAGCTCTTTGAGGAAACATCAGCTTCTGGTAAATCTCTGTGATGATTTCGAGGTTAAAAGGTGAGGCGGAGTCGGCTCGGGATATTTGCATCATTTGGTCGATGGTTTCTAGTGTGATGAGGAAAAGAATTTCCCCGGACGAGGACACGATGGCTCTTTGCTCAGGAATATAGTGGGCTTGGCACTTGAGGGTGAATTCTGGGATGTGGTGAATCTGGGGGAAAAGATACAAGGGTAGGTTGGACTTCCAGAGTCCAATTTCGTCACTCTGGTCTAGGAAGACTTCTTTAAGCCATGACTATAGGTCTGCAAATTCGAAATCGCATTTTATGTCTGTGATTAAGTAGTCTTTGTCGGCCATAGGAATCCTGTCGAAGTCGACAGGAGGCGGGAGAAACAGATTCTCCTCACCTTCTGTTCGTTTTCACTTTGGCGCCATTACTGTAACAATACCTGCAAATAAGACAAAAGTTAGCAGGGATGACTGTAGATATGGGGGACTGACTGTAATGGAGAGGAAAAAAAGGTAAATTCTCTAGTGCGATTAGTGGGTAAATGGTGAAGGAATGAAGAGTGAGGGTAGTTTTGAGTAAACGGGTATCCGTTGGGGAGCGGGAGACAGGTCAGCTGGTTAACAAATAAGTTAGCCAGTAATAAATTGCCAACAGGTCATTTAGAACGTGAGATGGAAGGTGACAATGACTGAGGCATATAGATAAGTGACATGGCAGTTATCGATTGGGGAAAAAGACCATGGTGAAAGGACTTGCCACAGGTGAACGAGGGAGAAGGACTAACAGAGTCATGGGATGTGACTCTTATGGAAAAGGTGGATAATGACGTCACAAGGTGACGAGGTATGTTAGACAGTAATAGGTGGTGGGATTTGGGACCAATAGATTCATGCCACGTATAGATAGGGGGCCTGCCAGAGTAAAATTCCATTCCGGACCCCCCCCCACCGTTAAAGGTAGATCGGTCGGGGGGGTCCGAAAAATACCTTGAGCCGTTGATCTGTGTGCTTTCTTTTCGACTGCATATCTGTGCACGATATTTAACACACATTCTAGACCCCCCCCTCCATTAAAGGCAGAACAAATGGGGGGGTCCGAAATCCAATACAGACCGTAGATCTAGGCACTAAAACTTGGGTCGTC
>ML791995.1:158042-183426 GCA_009831015.1 Picea engelmannii | reverse complement strand
GGCATGGACATCTAAGACGTTCATACATGAGCTGTGCATAATTGTGAGCACGAAGGCATATGCGCCCAGAAAAACTTAGGATAAGTGCATATCGTGGGTTTTCCCAAGATTTCACATGTTTATATCACCAAGGGGTTAGACAACCAACCCTTTAAGCATCCAAGACATGGTCCAACATTGATCATCGAGTTGGTTTTATTGAAATAAAACAAACTACCTATGTTCTAACTTAATAATCTATGAAAATTAGCCTAGATTAAACTGTTGAAGTAAGAAATTACTCTACCCTAAGGTTATCTCACCAATATTAGGCAGTCTGGTCAAATTTATTCACTAACTAACCTAGATCACTTGGATAAGATTAAATAGTTTAGCCAAGCTTATTCACTATTCCTATCAACATCAATTTAAAAGAACTTGGCCATGCTTGAAAGGTATGGACCAAGTCACTGTTATTGCATGGGGATCTATTGAATTTCTTTTATGCCCTCTTTTATTCTTTTTCTTTCTTTTCTTTTTCTTTTTCTTTTTTCTTTCTTTTCTCAAATTATCTGCACAATGAAAAATCATTTGACAAGTAAAAACACTAAAGAGATAACATTTCAGTCACCAGATGATCCTATAAATTATAGGGTTATAACAACAACTCCACCTGGGGAAGGTACTCTCCTTGTGAAGTGCCAAGAATCCTGATTCCTGATGTTCTGAAACTTTCTCCATAGTCGCCTTTGTTTCTCGATTGGTTTTATTTCAAAAAATTGGAAGACAACGGTCAGTGGCTTTGGGCCTTCTCTCCGGGCTTCAACCATCTGACCAAATTTATTCACTCAGAAATTCGCAAGCAAAATGAAAATGGTTTTTATAATGGAAAGTGTGACTTCAGGTCCCTACTGAGGCGACGAATAATGCTTCAGCATTCTGCCATTTACAGGTCCTTCTGGAAGATCTGTCCCATCACTATTGTTGAGAAATAAGGAATTATTCCCTCTGAATGCTTGAATCATGTATGGTCCCTTCCACAGACTATCGAATTTTCCATGCTTTCCCTTGTCTTCATTTCGGGAATCCCATCTCAGCACCAAATCACCTAGCTCGAAATCATCCTCCTTGGTTCTTTTGTCAAAAATATTCTTAATGATTTCTTGGACTACCTGAGTCTTGTTGTATACTTCTTCCCTGGACTACTACAAATGGATCATCTAGTTGATCCTTCTTTGGGAGTCGTCCGGCTTGGCTTGCATGTCTTGTAGCAATTTCATGACAGGAATTCCTAAGGAAGTGGGAAAAAATGCTTTTGTGCCATAGACCAGTTGATATGGTGACATACCGATTGACCTTTTGGTGGTTAGTCTGTCGGCCCATAGCGCGAAAACCAACTTGTTATGCCACAAATTTTTGTTTTCTTGCAAAGTTTTCTTGATAATGTTTACCAGGGTTTTATTTGATGATTCTGCCAGCCCATTTCCCTGAGGGTAGTAAACTGTGGAATGACCCAAACCAATATGATACTGGTTGCAGAAATATATGAGTTTCTTAGATCGAAAAGCAGTTTCACTGTCAGTTATAATCTTTCTAGGACATCCAAAACGGGACAAGATATTGTTTTCAAGAAATTTAATAATGATAGAATCAGTAGCCTGCCTGCTTGGTACTGCTTCGATCCATTTTGTAAAATAATCTGTGGCAGTAAGAATCCACCTGTGTTGGCCCGAAGAGGGAGGATGTCTTTCTCCGATGAAGTCTAATCCCCATTGCTGGAAAGGGGCCTCAACGGAGATTGGTTTCAGGGGTAGAGGAAGAAGTTTCCTTTTTCCTTCGAACAACTGACATTTATGACACGAAGTTACTTTATGATGCACATCAACGAATAGATTTGGCCAATAGAATCCAGCTCTCATGATTTTATTAGTTGTGGTCTTCTAGCTTAGATGACCACCACAGTCTCCTGCATGAAAATCCTACAATACTTTGTCAGCTTCATCCTTTAGTAGACAATTTAACAAAATACCCCCAGGATCTTTCCAATACAGATTGCCTTCTAGAATGCAAAATTTTAATGCTTTTAATTTAAAAAACCTAGCTTTAGTTTTGGTCAAACTAGGGGGAGCTTGTAAATTATGCAAAACAAATATTAGGTCTACGTACCATGGAGAGTTGGGAAATACCTCCCTCACGCTTGGAGTTGCCTACTCACCCTGTTCATCTACTGCAGCTAAGAAATTAATGTCAATAGCATGGAAATTTGATTCAGCCATTAGCTTTACTAGACCTTGACCTTTAATCAGTTTAGTAGGCTTAATTTCTATGTCATACTCTAGAATGATAACAATCCATTTTCCTCTCCAGTAGTCCGTATTGTCCTGGGTTAAAATGTCTTTTACTACCGCATTCAGAACATATGCAATGGTGTGGGAATGGAGAATGTATACTCTAAATTCTTTTATGGATTTCACCAAGGAAAAAGCTTGTTTCTCCATTATTTTATAATTCAAAGCAACATCTCTTAAAGCTTTACTGAAAAAGGCTATGGGTTGTTCATACCCTTCGCTGTTTTTCTATAGTAATACTGCTGCAATGGTATGTTCAGAGGTGAAAGAAAAAATATAAAAATCTTTGGTGAAGTCGGGACTGTTCAAGACTAGAGCCTGCGTGAGTGCGTGTTTGACTTGTTCAAAAGACTTCCTGGACTCGGTGTCCCATTTTATTTTTGTGTCCTTTTTTAACATGTTTGTGATTTTTCTGAGAAGCTCAGCCAGGTTGGGTATGAATCTTCGTAGAAAGTTTATTTTTCCGATAAAAGACTGTAACTCTTTGATATTTCTTGGGTGTTCTAATTTCTGAATGGCCTCAATTCTACTGGGGTCTATTTTAATTCCATCCTTAGAGATTATGTGCCCTAGTAGTTTACCTTCCTCTAATCTGAAAAGGCTCTTCTTAGGATTCAAAGAAACCCCAAGTTTCCTGCATTTCTCAAAAACTCGTCTGAGATGTCGTAAGTGCTCGTTATCAGATTGGGAAAACATAGTTATGTCATCCAGATAGATGACAATAAATTTGTCGAGTTCTTCCACAAAAGCGATGTCCATCGCTCTCTGGAAAGTGGCCCCAGCGTTCATCAACCCAAAAGGCATTTTCACATACATGAAAGTACCCCATGGTGTTGTGAAAGCGGTTTTCTCTTGGTCATCTGGGTGAACGAGGACCTGATTATAACTCGAGAACCCATCGAGTAAAGAGATTCGACTGGATCCGACTACCCTTTGTAATATGTGGTCCATTTTTGGCAATGGGTAATTGTCCTTCAGAGAGACCTTATTCATATTTTGAAAATCGATGCAAAGCCTGATTTCTCCAGATTTCTTTCGTGTAGGGACCAAATTTCAAACTCATTTGGAAAATCATAACGGGACTATGATTTTAGCATTGTACATTTTTTTGATTTCTTTTTCTATCAGGGGAAGTAGCTTGGGATTGATTCTCCTAAGTTTCTCTCTGAAAGGTTTTTGATCTTCTTTTATTGGAATCCTATGTTGTATGATGCTGGTGTCATAAGCCTTCAAGTCCTCGTAACCCCAGGCAAATACGTTCGAATATTCCTTGAGAAGATCCATGTATTTGATTTTCTGCTCAGGGGGTAATGATTTGGAAAGTTTCACCATCTTGGGTTTCTCTTCTGTCCCTATATTACAATCTTCTACTTCTTGACCACTGGCTTCAATTTTTGGTTTTTTAGCCACATCATTAAAATCAAATAGGTCTTCTAAAGGAACTAAAACCCTAGGTAAAACATTACTTTTTAAATGCAAAACATCAGCTTCTATCTCATCCTCACCTAACTCTCCTGAATCTATTTTATTTACACTATCATTTCCAAAATCAAGTCTTTTTACATTTTCATCTTCATTTTCTAAGTCTATGTTTGTACACTCGAAATCGTTTTTACATTGTAGGAAATCTTCAATTTGATCATCATTACCAAATACCTGCTAGTATCTAATGTTGTCTGGAACAGTTGGTCTACACTTCACCTCCACCGTGTATGGGAGAGTGGAACGAAAAGGTATCTTACATGTGGCTACTGACATAGCTAATCCGTCTGCTAAAATATTATGTCCCCTAGGCATCACCTGCAAATCAACTTCAGTGAAACATTTAAGGGCGTCTAGAACAAAATTCCTATAAGCTCTAAGACGGGGATGTTTTGTTGCATGATCACCTTTAATTTGTTTAATAATTAATTCAGAATCCTCCCTTACCATGATTTGTTTGGCACCAACCTTCTTCAATAGTTTAAGGCCAAGCATCAAATCTTCGTACTCAGCTATGTTGTTAGTGCATTGAAAATTCAGTTTGTAAGAATGGTTTTTCGAATACCTGGATCTGTGATTGTGCAACCAAACTCCTTCTCCAACTCCTTCTTTTCTTATGGCCCCATCAAAGTCCATGCTCCAGAAATCTGTTGGCAATTTTTCAGTTATCACATCTTTCTTTCTTTCTGCCTCGGTGATTTCTTGGCCTTCATCCGGACCAGATGTATCTTCTTCCAACTGAGTGATTTGTTATCCCATATTGCCATCGTTATATAGGATAAAGGAATCCAGGTCAGAATGTGCAGAGTACAGAGGATAATTATGCGGTTTTTCTTGGCTGCTAACCATGTATTTCATCAATGTTTCTCTGTATAGTATTCTTTGTTGCCCAAAAACTGGGACAGTGGCATACAACATATCCAACTGCAAAGTACCTTTCAACTTGTCTCCCTAATACCGGGACAACAACATACCATATTTCGGGGGAATGTCCACAACCACAACATCCATGACCATGTTTTTTGCGGGAATCTGAACCAAGGTGATACACAGATCCTTGATCAAACTGATACATCTAACTTTACTGGAGTCAAAAGAGTGTAAGTCCTTGTAAGGTCTGGTAACCTCAAGTCCCAATTTTTCCATCACTTCTTTAGGCATCAGATTATGGGAAGCACCCGAATCTAACATAGCATTATGCAGAATCAGGTCATGTATATTAAGGCTGATGTAAAAAGGAGTGACAACACCATTGTCGGTATGACCATCCACTTCAGGTCCGAACATGAGTTCGGGTTGATCATCGGTAAGGTTTAAAATATCTGAATGATTCGCCGATCCAACAGTTAAGTATTTCGTGCCTATATCAGGTTCAATGCTCAGTTATTTGATCACCTGCGACCGATAAGCGTCTTTGTTCATCAACTCGGAAAGGGGAATGGGAATTTTTAGTTTGGATAATTCCCCTTCGAGGCTGAAAGGTGTAGGTGCTCTGCTTTGGCTCAACAATTCCGATCTGTCCACCACACTCTTTTGGCCAGAAGTATTTGGTGGGTTAGTTGATGAAACCTCAGTCTACGATGATCTTTTCAGAATAGTAAGGTTTCTTTTTGCTGGAACTTCAACATTACCTTTCTCAGGGCTCTTCTCGATAGAAGGTTCAGGGGATTTTTTGGTTTCAACTATCTTCTTCATTTTGGTCACCTTTTTTGGAGAAATTCCGTCTGTCTTTTTACTTCGCAGATTGTACTACCAGTGTACCTCCAAAATAGCATTTTCAAATGCCCACTGTTCGACGTCTTCGACTTCACTTACCTTTGTTTGAGAGAGAAGAAAAAGTTCTTGCTCTTCCTAGGTAAGGAAAATAGCTTCATTATTGTGAATTCCCATGAGGTTTATGTGAGTATCCTCCAGTTCTTCAATTACTTCTTCTCCTTCATCGGCATAATTTTCTTGTAAGGGAGGTGTGATTTGTTGATCAGGACCTCTTTGTTCCCTTTGATCCCTAGGATCTCTCTGCCTGATTTGAGGAGGGTTTCTTTAGGATACAGTAAGTCTCTCCATCATTCTTTCCATTGCTCTGGCCAAGGAATCCAATTTTGAATCAGAAGTTGATGTGGAAGGTTCCTCTTTGATTGTGACTTTCCTCTCTATCCTCTGTCGTGCCCTTTTTGCCAACAGGTTGGCCTCCACACTTATTGCACTTTTCTGCATGTCCTCCAGGGTGGTGGAGTTTCTTTCCCTTAATTGATATGACATATCGGCGTCAAAACCATCAGGGAATTTTATCAATGCCAAACCTTGTGGAGGTTTAATATCGGTTGGAATTGCATTGTACAAGTTATTGAAACAGGTGCAGTAATCTTGTATTGTCTCACCTTGATTTCTTTTGATGTTTTCGTATTCTGACAAGATTTGGAGAGGGTTTTTATTTACCAACCATCTGTCTAGAAAACTCCTTTGGAATGCGATAAGGTCGAGCACTGAGGCAGCACGTAAACCTTTATACCATTTCTTAACGTCACCCGTCAAACTTTGCGCAAACAATCTCATTTGAACATCAGCCTCATCTACTTCCTGCAGATCAAAATAATCATTCATTTTATCAACGTGTTGCTGTGCGCTCAAGGGTCCTGTTCCATCAAACTGTGGAAGTCTCATTTGATAATCCTGGGGCATAGCATGAAGAGGTGCGACCAATACCAAGGGAGCATATCTGGCTGCCATGATAGGCAGAGGGGGCAGGATGGTAACCTGGATGATAGGTGAGGTGGTGAAAAAAGACGAGGATGAGGAGGGGATAGCTGGCACAGAGTGAGTGGTTTGAGGTTTAGCAGTGGGAGATAGAACTTCAAGGGTCCAGGGTTGTAAGACGGTTGGGTCTAGGATGGTTTTAGCCACAAATCTATCAGATTTCGTTCTAAACAGGATTTGTTCGAAAAGGATGTCAAAGTCAAGATCCTGAAGGGCAACAAGCTCCTCTGGAAGAGAAGGAGACTTTTTAAGGGGATTATGTCTTGCTGAACCTTCAACAATGGTCTTTTTCTTGAGTA
This sequence comes from Picea engelmannii, assembly GCA_009831015.1. Lineage (NCBI taxonomy): Eukaryota > Viridiplantae > Streptophyta > Pinopsida > Pinales > Pinaceae > Picea > Picea engelmannii. Next base: position 176,564 of record ML791995.1, on the reverse strand, counting down.
ACTATTCTGGATTATCAGTTGTTATCGCAGGTTCTGGGTCTGGGTGAGATAGAGTATAAGCTCTTTTGGGAGCCATAATTCTTTTTTGATTTATATATATATACTTTTTAGTTTTATGAATCCGAAAATAATATGTGCAAGTTTTTAACAACCTCTAAACATTACTTCTTTCTTAGATTTTCAAAATTCCAGAAGAAAACTTTTCTTCTGGGGAAAAGAAGACGTGAGGTTAAAAAAATTTCAGTTCTGTTCCCCAGTATGGTTGCCACTATGTTAACGCTCTGTAAATTTCCTAGAGGTTGTCAGAAAAGAAGAAATCTACGGGAGGTAAATTTATCCAACCACTTCGAAGCTGGGATCTAGCCGTACCAACTTCAAAGAGGGATCTCTTTGTATGATTTAGATATGTTTCATATTTAAAATATTAGGCTAGGTAAATAAAATATGTTGGTTTTGTTTGTTGTAGTTTTTGTTGAGTTGGCTGAGAGAGATTTACACATCCATTGGGCTATGGGGTATGTATCATGAAATAAAATCTAAACCAAAAAACAAAGAAACTTTTCAGAGGGCGAGATAATGCAATCGTTGGATTCTTTTAGCAGCATAAATGAGGAATAGCAGAAAAGGAAAGAATGTCAATTTCAACAAAGAAGCAGTTAAGAATTTCTTTATCGTAAAATCAGAAGATGAAACACTAAAATATTTTAAAGTCAGAAACAGGGTATACCAAGATAAATCCTGCAACGTTCGTTACTTTCAAAGATTGGATTTAGAAAACAATGCGATAACTAAGCGAGAATAACATTTAACTTAGAAAGGAAAACATCACCAATGAGTACACGCAAGAATCCTGTGAAAATGCCTCTTTGTATTAATGGAAGATCTCTTGAAAATATTACAGTCTGGTAGCTCTCAGGGCGTAAATATCAACCCTCAATACTTCGAAAAGTGAAGTATTTATAACCCGAAATTACAAACGATCCTGTCATTAAAGATCAGGACGTGGTAAATCTATTTTTAGCTTAACTAACTTAACAAATTGCAAAAATCTAGGAAACTGTTTGATGATGTGTCGAAACTTCATGCTATTTTCTGGGTGAACCGTTGGTGAGGCCTCTGCACAACCTCGTCTGAATGGATAGCTGACTAGGCTGGGACAACTCATTGACTACTCGATCAGGTTGTAAATCTCTTCCCATCGAATATGACTGTGAACGCTGACTTTGAGTAACCTTCGGTAGACTTCATCCATCTTTGTGTACTTGGAAAAAGTAGGCTTGATGATGAAGATTTACCGGATCTCATGCTGTATGATGATGTCCAACTGTAGTGCATCTAGGAATGCCTTGCCAGTGATACTGCCTTGAATTCCTGAAAATTTTGAACTATCCTTAGCCACATCGGCTAGTCTCCTTTTGTAATCGAGGAGCGTCATCAATTTGTCATTTATCACCTTCAAACCAGGAAGACCTTTCTTCTGTAGAGCCTCGATCTTAATGAAAAAACTTTGTACCCCTAGGTCCATAGCCTAAACCTTTTCTTCTAGCTATAACATCAGTCATCTCTTGTTCAAGACTCTTGACTTCAAGGATGGTCTTCGTTCTATCCTCAATTCTCAGCTCTTCCAGCTCCTCTCTGGTTGTAGAATTCAGGAATTTGATGATTTCATTAGCCTCTGTGGGCATCTCTCCCAGTTCTGATCTAATCTTCTCGATGGCATGTTTACTTCTCTGTACCAATTCATTTTTCTCAAATATAATCTGTATCATTGGCCATATTTCATTCGTAGACATGGTGATGTCTGTCTAGACACTTTCTTTGACTTCGACCAGTGTTTTGCTTGCCACTGTTTGCATCCGAAGCTGTTGTAACTCTTGTTTGAGATGGTTTGACACTTGTTTTTCCTTGGAGTAGCTGGTTTGGTAAGAATATTTAAGTTCTTGAAGGTTCTCAATCTCCTTTTTGAGCCTGCTAATCTATGTTTTCTGCAGATTCATCTCTTCCATAGATTTAGCCAATTCAATCGTCTTTTCCAGAGACGTCAGTGGATTCACTGATGGAACTTCTGCTAGTGATGTTGTGCTCACTTCTGAGAGTGGAACTTCACTCAATGGAATGACTTCCATGGGTTTTGACTGTTCTTTCGCTTTCACTAGCTTCTCCATTTAAGCTTCCATTTCCTTCAATTGTGCATTCTGCTCCATGATCAACTTAAGCATCTCATATTTTTCTCCTTTTGTCTCTGCTATTTCCTTTGCCTGCGAGTCTAATATTGGTGGCAACTTCAATTGTTTCCTCAAAGACGTTATGTCGAAATTTTTTTTCTTGATCATCTCCTAGACTGCTTTCACATTTGAGGAATCATACCCGATCTTGAGGACCAGCTCCTCCAACGTCTTAATCATGTTATCCTTGGCAAAGGATGATATTTTCTCCAAGTTCAACTACGTCTATACGTTATTCAAAGACACTTGTAACCTGGAGGCATTAGTGGAAGCATGTGCCAACGTGGAGAAAACCATTTCTCCAGTTTGCCTGTGCAGATCCATCTGATCAGCTGGATGCACGTCCTTACTCTAGAATTCAAAAGTTGCCCTTTTGTAATCGGTGATTACCTTTGGGTCTGGCACCTGTTCTTGGAGAAATGCCATGTGAATTCTACCCTTCTCAGTGTCGAATGCCGATAGCAGCCTATGTTGTGCAGTCGACATCTGCTTCCAGAACTGGGCATATGTGCTGCTAGTTAGAGTCTGATTATTTTTCTTGATCAAATCATATTTCTCAAAGATACTCAGCTTCGGTCTTGTCTTGCTTGGCTGGTTGATTAGTGGAGTATCTATAGGCTTCTTTGATAATACTGAGGTTATGATCTGCTTGCTGCTTGTACTGAGGAGCGACCGATCAACCTCCGTCATTGTAGTGGATGGAATCGCCTTTTCTCTAGCCGGGTTAGGAGCCGGACTAGCTTTTGGCCTCTTGGTATGTAGTCAAAATTCTTCAGATGATACTTCAGTGATAGGAGGTGACAGATCCTGCCTAGGCCTTTTCTCCTTTTGAGCTTGTGGTGTGGTCGTCTGTGATACAGTGACCAGGAGGTCCTGTTGTTCTGTCTCAACCAAGGTATTTGGCTCCCATTCTGTCTGGTTGGAAAAATTTTCTACCTCAGGCCTAGATATGTGAACATACAGGATATTCTTATTTTTAATTTCATCTCGGAAATTATCCCGCACGGATCATAGTGCCATGTGAAACTAACAAAGAATTTCATTTCCTTTAGTAGTCTATCTGCTTCCTCCCCGGTGCCTTGATTGTTCCAGATGAAAGACCCAATCTTCCCTTTGATTTTGAGCTGTTGCTTCTTCTTTAAAGACACAAAATGTATATCGTCCGAGTTTATCATCTGCCTTATGTAATATAGGGCAAAAAGTCTGAGAGGTAAGTACTTGGGTAGTTTATATGGGGCCAGCTCGCACCCATAGACTCTGATCTCAGTGTGATTTTGGTACAGGTACCAATCACCAGTCTTTGTATGGTCTGAGAGATGTAGGATCCTCTGAACTTCATCATTAATTCTAGGTTTGGGTCTGCTGCTGAGCATACTCACCACTGGGTGGTAGAACTGCTTGATGAACTGCTTGAAACTAAATTCCGTGGAGTTATGTCTGAGAAGAGAAGTCCATGTTGTTACTGCCTGGGGTCTACCATCTTCATCCATCTTCTGCATAGAAAAAGCAAATTTATCCGCTTGGAAGAAAACTAACAGGTATGCCAGTATTGAAGAATACCAGAACATGCCTTCTGTGGTGAAATTTATGAATTGCTCATGAATTTTGTCTGCCAAGAATGTGCTGAAGTTGAACTGTGTAGTGGGTTTCTCATTAGTGGAGAAAATAGAGAGAAATCCCAAAATGGGTTCATCTACCCATTGATGTAAAAAATAACCAAGCAAGGCACATAGTGACGTGATGACCTGGTTTCCTTTTATTGAAAATAGGGAGGAAGGATAAGGGGGGTTTGTAGTGGGGAGCTGAGTGGATTGTGGAAGAAAAATCTCAAAAATCTGAGCTCTTTGAGGAAACGTCAGCTTCGGGTATAGCTCTGTGATGATTTCGAGGTTAAAAGGTGAGGAAGAGTCAGCTCGGGGTATTTGCATCATTTGGTCGATGGTTTCTGGCGTGATGAGGAAAAGAATTTCCTCGGATGAGGACACGATGGCTCTTTGCTCGAGAATATAGTGGGATTGTCACTTGAGGGAGAATTCTAGGAAGTGGTGAATCTAGGGGAAAAGATACAAGGGTAGGTTGGACTCCCAGAGTCCAATTTCGTCACTTTGGTCTAGGAAGAATTCTTTAATCCATGAATGTAGGTCTGCGAAGTCGAAATCGAATTTTGTGTCTGTGATTAAGTAGTCTTTGTCGGCCAGAGGAATCCTGTCAAAGTCGACAGGAGGTAGGAGAAATGGATTCTCCTCACCTTCTGTTCATTTTGACTTTGGCACCATTACTATAACAATACCTGCAAATAAAACAAAAGTTAGCGGGGACGACTATAGATATGGGTGAATGACTGTAACAGAGAGGAAAACAGGATAAATTCTCTGGTGTGATGAGTGGGTAAATGGTGAAGGAATGAAGAATGAGGGTAGTTTTGAGTAAACGGGTATCCGTTGGAGCGCAGGAGATAGGTCAGCTGGTTAACAGATAAGTTATCCAGTAATAAATGGCCAACGAGTCATTTAGAACGTGAGATGGTAGGTGACAATGACTGAGGCATATATATGAGTGACTTGGCAATTATTGATTGGGGAAAAAGACCATGGTGAAAGGACTTGCCATGGGTGAATGAGGGAGAAGGACTGACGAAGTTACGGGATGTGACTCTTACGGAAAAGGTGGATAATGATGTCATGAGGTGATGAGATATGTCAAAAAGTAATAGGTGGTGGGATTTGAGACAAATAGATTCATGCCACGTATAGATAGGAGGCACCCCAGAGTAAAATTCCATTCCAGACCCCCCCTGACCGTTAAAGGTAGATCAGTCGGGGGGGTCCGAAAAATACCTTTATCCGTTGATCTGTGCGCTTTCCTTTCGACCGCAGATCTGTGCGTGATCTCCACTATGTTAACGCTCTGTAAATTTCCAAGAGGTTGTCAGAAAAGAATAAATCTACGGGAGGTAACTTTATCCAACCACTTCGAAGCTGGGATCTAGCCCTACTATCTTCAGAGAGGGATCTCTCTGTATGATTTAGATATGTTTCAAATTTAAAATATTAGTCTAGGTAAATAAAATATGTTGGTTTTGTTTGTTGTAGTTTTTGTTGGGTTGGCTAAGAGAGATTTACACATCCATTGGGCTATGGGGTATGTATCATGAAATAAAATCTAAACCAGAAAACAAAGAAACTTTACACAGGGCGAGATAATGCAATCGTTGGATTCTTTTAGCAGCATAAATGAGGAATAACAGAAAAGGCGAGAATTTCAATTTCAACAGAGAAGCAATTAAGAATTTCTTTATCATAAAATCAGAAGATGAAACACTAAAATCTTTTAAAGTCATAAATAGGGTATACCAAGATAAATCCTGCAACATTCGTTACTTTCAAAGATTATATTTAGAAAACAATGCGATAACTAAGCGAGAATAACATTTAACTTAGAAAGGAAAACATCACCAATGAGTACACGCAATAATCCTGTGAAAATGCCTCTTTGTATTAATGGAAGATCTCTTGAAAATATTACAGTCTAGTAGCTCTTAGGGCATAAAGATCAACCCTCAACACTTTGAAAATTGAAGTATTTATAACCCAAAATTACAAACGATCTTGTCATTAAAGATCAGGACGTGGTAAATCTATTTTTAGCTTAACTAACTTAACAAATTGCAAAAATCTAGGAAACTATTTGATGATGTGTCGAAACTTCATGCTGTTTTTTGGGTGAACCGTTGGTGAGGCCTCTGCACGACCTTGTCTGACTGGATAGCTGACTGGGCTGGGATAGCTCATCGACTACTCGATCAGGTTGCAAATCTTTTCCCATCTTAGATGACTGGGAATGCTGACTTTGAGAAAGCTTTGGTAGACTTCACCCATCTCTGTGTACTTGGAAAAAGTAGGCTTGATGATGAAGATGTACCAGATCTCATGCTGTATGATGATGTCCAACTATAGTGCATCTAGGAATGCCTTTCCAGTGATACTGCCTTGAATTCCTAAAAATTTCGAACTATCCTTAGCCACATCGGCTAGTCTCTTTTTGTAATCGGGGAACATCATCAATTTGTCATTTATCACCTTCAAACCAGGAAGACCTTTCTTTAGAGCCTCGATCTTGCTGAAAAAACTTTGTACCCATAGGTCCATAGCCTAAACCTTTTCTTCCAGCTGTAGCATCAATCCTCTCTTGGTCAAGACTCTCTTGACCTCAAGGATGGTCTTCGTTCTATCCTCAATTCTCATCTCTTCCAGCTCCTCTCTGGTTTTAGAATTCAAGAATTTGATGATTTCATTAGCCTCTGTGGGCATCTCTCCCGGTTCTGATCTAATATTCTCGATGGCTTGTTTACTTCTCTGTACCAATTCATTTTTCTCAAACATAATCTGTATCATTGGACATATTTCATTCATAGACTTGGTGATGTCTATCCAGACACTTTCTTTGACTTCGACCAGTGTTTTTCCTGCCATTGTTTGCTTCTGAAGATGTTGTAACTCTTGTTTGAGATAGTTTGACAATTGTTTTTCCTTGGAGTAGCTGGTTTGGTAAGAATATTTGATTTCCTGAAGGTTCTCAATCTCCTTTTTGAGCCTGTTAATCTCTGTCTCCTGCAGATTCATCTCTTCCATAGATTTAGCCAATTCAACCGTCTTTTCCAGAGACGTCAGTGGATTCACCGATGGAACTTCTTCTAGTGACGCTGTGCTCACTCTTGAGAGTGGAACTGCACTCAATGGAATGACTTCCATGGGTTTTGACTGTTCTTTCTCTTTCACTAGCTTCTCCATTTAAGCTTCAATTTCCTTCAATTGTTCATTATGCTCCATGATCAACTTAAGCATCTCATATTTTTCTCCTTCTGTCTCCGCTATTTCCTTTGCCTGTGAGTCTACTGTTGGTGGCAGCTTCAATTGTTTCCTCAAAGACATTATGTCGGGATTTTTCTTCTTGATCATCTCCTCGACTGCTTTCACATTCGAGGGATCATACCCGATCTTGAGGACCAACTCCTCCAACGTCTTAATCCTGTTATCCTTGGCAAAGGATGATATTTTCTCCAACTTCAACTGCGTCTGGATGTTATTCAGAGACACTTGTAACCTGGAGGCTGTAGTGGAAGCATGTGCCAATGTGGAGAAAACCATTTCTCCAGTTTTCCTGTGCAGATCCATTTGATCAACTGCATGCACATCCTTAGTCTGGAATTCAAAAGTTTCGCTTTTGTAATCGATGATTACCTTTGGGTCTGGCACCTGTGCTTGGAGAAATTCCATGTGCATTCTGCCCTTCTTAGTGTAGAATGCCGATAGCAGCCTGTGTTGTGCAGTCGACGTCTGCTTCCAGAACTGGGCGTATGTGATGCTAGTTAGAGTCTTATTCTTTTTCTTGATCAACTCGTATTTCTCAAAGATACTCAGCTTTGGTCATGTCTTGCCTGGCTGGTTTATTGGTGGAGTATCTGTAGGCTTCTTTGATAATACTAAGGTTATGATCTGCTTGCTGCCTATACTGAGGAGCGACCGATCAACCTCCATCATTGTAGTGGATGGAATCGCCTTTTCTCCAGCCGGGTCAGGAGCCAGACTGGGTTTTGGCCTCTTGGTATGTAGTTGAAATTCTTTAGATGATACTTTAGTGACAGGAGGTGACAGATCCTACCTAGGCCTTTTCTCCTTTGGAGCTTGTGGTGTGGTCGTTTGTGATACAGTGACTGAGAGGTCCTGTTGTTCTGTCTCAACCAAAGTAGTTGGCTCCCATTCTGTCTGGTTGGCAAATTTTTCTACCTCAGGCTTAGATATGTGAACATACGGGATATTCTTATTTTTTATCCTCATCTCGGAAATTATCCCACACGGATCATAGTGCCATGTGAAACTAACAAAGAATTTCATTTCCTTTAGCATTCTATCTGCTTCCTCCCTGACACCTCGATTGTTGCAGATGAAAGACCCAATCTACCCTTTGATTCTGAGTTGTTTCTTCTTCTTCAAAGACAAAAAATGTATATTGTCCGAGTTTATCATCTTCCTTATGTATTCCAAGGCAAAAATTCTGACAGGTAAGTACTTGGGTAGTTTATATGGGGCCAACTTGCACCCATAGACTCTGATCTCACTGTGATTTTGGTACAGGTACCAATCACCAGTCTTTGTATGGTCCAAGAGATGTAGGATCCTCTGAACTTCATCATTAATTCTAGGTTCGGGTCTGCCACTGAGCATACTCACCACTGGGTGGTAGAACTACTCGATGAACTGCTTGAAACTGAATTCCGTGGAGTTATGTCTAAGCAGAGAAGTCCATGTTGTTACTACCTGGGGTCTACCATCTTTGTCCATCTTCTGCATAGAGAAAGCAAATTTGTGCGCTTGGAAGAAAATGAACAGATATGCCAGTATTGAAGAATACTGGAACATGCCTTCTATGGAGAAATTTATGAATTGATCGTGAATGTTGTCTGCTAAGAACGTGCTGAAGTCGAACTGTGTAGTGGGTTTCTCATCATTGGAGAAAATAGACAGAAATCCCAAACTGGGTTCATCTACCCATTGATCTGAAAAATTACCAAGCAAGGCACATAGTGACGTGATGACTTGGTTTTATTTTATTGAGAACATGGAGGAAGGATAAGGGGGGTTTGTAGTGGGGAGCTGAGTGGATTGTGGAAGAAAAAGCTGAAAAATCTAAGCTCTTTGAGGAAACGTCAGCTTCTGGTATATGTCTGTGATGATTTCGAGGTTAAAAGGTGAGGTGGAGTCAGCTCGGGATATTTGCATCATTTGGTCGATGGTTTCTGGCGTGATGAGTAAAAGAATTTCCCTGGACGAGGAAACGATGGCTCTTTGCTCGGGAATATAGTGGGCTTGGCACTTGAGGGTGAATTCTGGGAAGTGGTGAATCTGGGGGAAAAGATACAAGGGTAGGTTGGACTCCCAAAGTCCAATTTCATCACTCTGGTCCAGGAAGACTTCTTTAAGCCATGACTATAGGTTTGCGAAGTCGAAATCGCATTTTGTGTCTGCGATTAAGTAGTCTTTGTCGGCCAGAGGAATCCTGTCGAAGTCGACAGGAGGCGGGAGAAACGGGTTCTCCTCACCTTCTGTTCATCTTGACTTTGGTTCCATTACTGTAACAATACCTACAAATAAAACAAAAGTTAGCGGGGACGACTGTAGATATGGGCAACTGACTGTAACGGAGAGGAAAACGGGGTAAATTCTCTGGTGCGATGAGTGGGTAAATGGTGAAGGAATGAAGAGTGAGGGTAGTTTTGAGTAAACAAGTATCTGTTGGGGCATGGGAGAAAGGTCAGCTGGTTAACAGATAAGTTAGCCAATAATAAATGGCCAACGGGTCATTTAGAACATGAGATGGCAGGTGACAATGACTGAGGCTTATTCACTATTCCTATCAACATCAATTTAAAAGAACTTGGCCATGCTTGAAAGGTATGGACCAAGTCACTATTATTGCATGGGGCTCTATTGAATTTCTTTTATGCCCTCTTTTATTCTTTTTCTTTCTTTTCTTTTTCTTTTTCTTTTTCTTTTTTCTTTCTTTTCTCAAATTATTTGCAGAATGAAAAATCATTTGACAAGTAAAAACACTAAAGAGATAACATTGAAGTCACCAGATGATCCTATAAATTATAGGGTTATAACACAATGAATGTAATTCTTCAATACATATAAGAAAAATCATTCTGTGGTTTTCTCCCGATTTTGGTTTCCACGTAAAACACGAGTGTACTATGCATGTGTGTGAATGTTTATTTCTTACTTCTCATTATTGGATAATAATTCTACATTGATATAACATTTGAAGACAAATGATTATAATTATGCTATTATTGATTCACCCCACCTCTCAGTAATCCAATACTGTCCATAGTATAACTGTGGTGATCCCTAAAAACGTTGTTTAGGGCCTCAAAACGGCCCAAGAAGTTAGAGACCTGAAAACTAGGAAAAAAATGCCAAACTGGAAAACTGCCAAAATGAGCCAGTTGGAATAGGTGGGAAGCCACTGACATCCATATGTATCAATACTCCCCCCTTAGGAAGCAATGGTCTCCATTGCATTGAGTGCCCCCATCAAATGAGGAAATTTCTGCTGAACTTGGCCCTAGGTGAGCCACTTGCCTTGGTGTAGGAGCTTCCCTGCTTTGACAACTCGATAAAGATGGATCCTTTGCTGGCGAGTGCCCTTGACTTGTTTGTCCACAATATGATCACTAGATGCCTGTTGTATGTAGTCGAGGTTGAGCTATGTTGGTGTCATCTATTCTTCTATCTCTGAGGTGTCCAATAGTGGTGGGAAATAAGGTCGAAGGATATCCACGTTGAACATTGGGTGCAGGCCAAGGAAAGGAGGAATGTTGAGCTCAAAAGAATTATCACCCAAATCATTGGTGATGGTGTACGACCTATAACATAGTGGGAGAATCTTTCGATGGGGTCCTATAAGGCATCCTTTCTGCAAGTGCAACCAAACTCTGTCGCCCACCTGAAACTTATGTGGCACCCGATTTTGATCATGGCATTGCTTGTACTTTTCATTGAACTTCTGTAGGATATCTTGAACCTGTTGGCAGATGTGATGGATTCGCTCAATGAACTTGGTGTCTTTGTCAGCTTAAGTTGGAGCAGGAGGTGAGTCGGCCAAGGTGACCGCAAGGGGTAGTGCAACATCTATGGGACCTAATGGTTGGAATCCCAACCCCACCTGAATGGGGTTGTGGTATATTGAGATATGAAGGGCTCAATTGTAGCTATGCTGAACATAGGGAAGACTCTCATCCCATGTGCAAGGGTGCTTGGAATTATACATGCACAAGATATGCATGATCATTCAATTTATGACCTTTGTTTCGCCATCTGTCTGGGGGTGGAAGGCCGTGGATTTGGTGAGCTTGGTATCCAACAGTGACCAGAGGCTCAATTAGAATTTGTTGAGAAATCGACTATCCTGATTTGAGACAATGGTTTTTGGGATTCCAGAATGTACCTAGACTCGTTTAAAGAATATATTGGCAGTGGCCTCTACTGTGATTCTCTTCTTGCAGGCGACCATAATCACCATCTTAGAAAAGTGATCAACAACCACAAAAACACAGTCATTTCCCCGCTTGGTGGACGGGAGGCTCCACATGTAGTCCATTGAGATGGATTCCCATGGCTTGTCAAGAGTAGGCAGAGGGGTGTACAGGCCCTGTTTCTTAGTGGTCGGTTTGGAAATAACACAAACAGTGCAGGACCTGATATACTTGCTAACCTCCTGTCGATGTTTTAGCTAGTAGAAATGTTTATGTAGCATTTCCATCGTCTTTTTGATGCTGAAGTGTCCTGCCATCCGACTGTATTCAACTTCCCAGATTAGCTTCACTTGCTCACTTGATGGAAAAAAGATATGGCTCAGACAACACAACAACCCGTCTTGGAGATGGAAATTAGCGACAAATGCATTTGTGCCCAACATTTGGTAGGTGCTGGCGAAGTCTGGGTCTGTCTCATAGAGTTGGGGCCATCCAAAGGTCTCATGGCCGCAAGAGTCTATCACTGTGGTGAGTGTCGCGAATGACAGTCTGCTGAGGAAATCAATGATGCGGTTGGTGCTTCCTATTTTATACTTGATGTTGAGGTGAAATCGCTGCAAGTATGCAGACCACTTCGGATGGAGGCCATTTTTCAACTTTCCTTATGTCTACATGAACTGTAGTGGCTTATGATCAGTGTGGATGACTTTCTCCTTCCCAAGAATGTAATGTCTCCACTGGCGGCATGCTTGCACAATGGAGTACATTTCTTTTTCATAAGTAGGGTACTTACGAACAACATCTAATAGTGTGTCAGTATGATAGGCCATGGGGTGGCTGTGCTGAGTGAGAATGACACCCACAACATAGTCTGAAGCATATGTCTCAATCTCAAAGGGATGTTGGAGGTCTGATAGTGAAAGTATTGGGGTTGAGCACAAGCGTTTCTTCAAATCATCGAACTCTTATTGTTGGGACTAACCCCACACAAATTTATCCTTACCACCACCCTTGGTTACTTGGCTGAGAGCCCATGCAATATTGGATAATCCCAACATGAAACTACAGTAGAAATTGGCAAGGCCCAAGAAGCTCCAAAGCTTAGTGAGTGTGGTTGGGGCTGGCCAGTCATGGACTACTTGGATCTTGGCTGGATCCACATGTACACCATGATTATCAATGATTTATCCCAGGTAATGGATCCTATCCATGACGAAGGAGAATTTTTCCAAGTTGGCATATAGCTTGTGCTGCCGCGGGGTGTGCAGAACCTATTGAATATGTTGCAAGTGTTCTTCCCAAGTCTTGCTATAAATGAGGATGTCATCTAGATACACCACTACAAAAGTATTGGTGAATGGTCGGAGGATATCGTCCATCATCCTCATGAAATTAGTTGGAGAATTTTTCAAACCAAAGGGCATGACCAACCATTCAAAAAGACCTTCCTTTGATTTGAAGGCGGTCTTCCATACATCTATTTGTTCTATCAGGACCTGGTGGTATACATACTTCAGATCAATCTTACTGAAGTAATTCCCCCCCATGAACTGATCAAGGAGGTCATTGATTCAGGGAATCAGGTACTGGTTTCTGACTATGATTTTATTCATGGCTCGATAATCAATGTCGAGTCGCCAGGTTCCATATTTCTTCTGTGCCAGCACGATTGGGCTCCCACAAGGTGATGAGATGGGACATATGTGCTCCTTGTGGATTAGTTCTTGGATCTTCCGCTTAATATCATCATTCTCTAACAAAGAGCAGTGGTAGACTGGCCCATTGGGTAGCATTGCACTGAGGGTCAGATCGATGGGGTTCATGAACTGATAGTGCAGAGGTATTATGGTAGGTGAGGAGAATATATCTGAGTATTCTTCCATGAACTTATCCAATTTATTCTTCTGTGTGGAGAGGTTGACCATGAAGAACATGGATGTGGCTATGATCTTTCACTCATTCTAAGAGAGAATCATGAACAATACAAACTTCCCCATATGAGAGATGACCTTTCTACATTTCTTGAAAGAGATCAAGGAAATAACACTAGGTGGGACTACCTCGGGTATCCTGTACAATTTCTTGTTCAAAGTAATAATAACACTGTGAGGCCTAGAATCTAATACAACATGATGCTTCCATAAATATGGTTGGAACAAGATAACATTACAAACTTCAAGAGGGGAAACATCACAAAATACCTCTTCTTTGAAGGGCTTGATGTTGTATGACAGATGACATTGTTGTCTGACGTGGATGTCGCTTCCTTGGCGGAGACGTCCGATGGTGTAGGGCTACGGGTGCTACATTGTCGGTAGGGCGAGTCGCTTGAAAACCTATGTTGATATGAGGTTATTCTGGCTCCCACTATCAATGATGAAGTGTAGTGGGGTACCCTTCACCCACATCTATGAATTAAAAAGGTGCTCGCCTTCCTCTGGCTTGTCTGGTTCACCGAGCTGGAGCTTGGTGGTAGCAACAAAAACACTGGGTTCTGTGTCGATGATCTGTCTCCCTCTTTCTGGTTCTAACTCAGAGTTGTAACCTTCATCTGATTTAGAGGCTTTCACCTGAGCCACCAGCAACCTCTTTGAGCGGCAATCAACATTGTTATGCCAGGGGCTCTTATGGAAGTCGCACCACTTCCCAGTATCTTTCTTTTTCTTTCTAGTGTCCTTCCTTGCTTGTGGCCTAGACAGGTTTTCCTGAGTCTATCCATCTTTTATATGTCCTTTTTTCTATGGGTTGGGGCCTGTTGGCAGCCAATTCAATTTTTTCAATTGCCCTTAAAAGCTGCCTACACCTATGTCTCTTGAACTTCAAATTTCTGTCGCATTTTGCAAACATAAGACATTTTCATTTCCTGCGACATTTGCAAATTGGTTTCAATTTATTTTTTCACGACTGAAAGCGTGAAAACCCCTTCATCGTTATTTGAATTGTCATGAGCTTCTCATTTGATTTGTTGATTGGTACTTACCTTTGGTTTATTTTTCGAATTATGTCCATTTGCCTATTATCACTCTGATTGCGCAACTTGATTTTTGTTTAATTAATGAGACATTGAGCATGTTGATTGATCAATTATACTTGATTATATAGGGGTCATGGTGGATTAAAGGTTTTTATACGATATGATCCTTATTATCTTAAAGCTCTTGGCTTATCGATTTTATGAAATCTCTTGAACTTTGATTATGCAAAAGGCGCATGGGTCACATATGAGGTTGATTTCATATTGAATGGCAATGTTTGATTATACACACGGTGCGTTGGTGAAACATTTGGATTTTACTTTGGTTTTGATTATACACTTGGCGCATTGATATAGTTTATGGTTATGGTTTTACATTGATTAATGGCACGTTGATATGACTATCCACCGCTCGAATTTTCGGGTTGGCTGATTAGTGTGGTTTAAACGATATGATGGGTGATTGAACAACACTGTACTGCGTCATTAATATGCTGCATGGCAGTGATAATCCCACCACCTTCGCACGCATACATTGATTCACTTCCCTTTGAGCGCTTGCAGCTGTTAGCCATAACGATTTTGCCCCTGTGGATTCTTGTGTTCAATTCAAACCCTACCATGCACCCGCACCATGGCTCCGATCGTAAGGGCTGAACCCAATGGCAGCCAGGCATTGTTGATGTTCGATGGCGCTTATAGCGACCTGGAGGAATTCGGATGGCTCCCGTTCATACGAAATTTTGATGGCTTTAACCCTAGCGTGGCTCGGAAATTTGCATTAACCTTTGATGGCTGCCGAGCCAAAGTTGGGGATGTGTAGTTAGAAATTGATGAGCAATTTCTCAGTTTGGCTACCGGTCTGCCTGCTGTCGGACAGAAGTGGTCGAAAAATTGCAAAGTGGAAGATGTCCCGTGGACATTACTCTTCCAGTCACGGAAGGTGAGTTCCTGTGACAAGGGTTTGCCCGCAAATATGCTTAAGTAACGCTGGCACGACTTGCTCATGGTAACCAAGCAGTTCATTACTTGCGAGGGCCGGTATGGTTTCGTGTTCTTGTACCACCTTTGGCTACTGATGGTTTTCATGGGCTATGAGATAAATATGCCTCACTACTTGCATAGGAGTCTGTTTAAAATGTCTAAAAGGTACAAATGGAACCAGTCTGATACCAATCTTTTCCATTTCAGGTTAATTAAAATGCTTATAGTTTGTAAGTTGGGGTTAAGCCGTGATTGTTGGGAGGATTTTCTTAAACACAAAAATTTTGGTGAATCAAGCCCACCACAGGTTGACAAACCTGTGGTGAGCAAGTGAAAATCGATACCCCCTGTGCCTTACAGTGCTCTGTTACCTAAACCCCTACTCGATTCTCCTATTGACCTACCCAGTTCTGTAACCAAACGTGTCGAAGCTGCTAAACCCGTGGCTAAAAGGCCGAAAGCCAAACCCACTTCCAATTCTAAAGGCAAGAAGAACGCCCGGTTAATCTCTCGCATGGAAAGAAACAAACCAAAAGCACATGTCAACCCCGACCCTATTATGGTGAGTGAAGACTCCGACTCAGATATTGAACGTTACCTGGAAAGTGAGTATCCCTATTTAGAAGGTCTGTGTGATAAACCCGCATACGATTTTGTGAAGAACCTGCCACCTTGTTTGCAAAACGATCCCAATTTCCCAGTCATCAAAATGCCTTGTGAAACCCTAGGTGACTCTTCAAAACCCCCTCCTGCTTCAACCGAACCAGCTGCTCCACCATGTGATCAGTGTGGCTCATGGTTAGAAAGGTATTACCTCGATGTGCCAATGCTGCAGTCTAGAATTCATGCTCTGGAAGATCAAGTTGCAAAGATCACCAGTCAAAAGGCAAAGATGCCACCCACCGATAAGAAACAACGAACAACAAGTTCAATTTTGTTCAAGAACGTGGAGTCAGCTACGGTAGTCATCAATTCAAAATTGGCATAGCTCGAACAGCCTCACTGGTATGACTTTCACCTATTTATATGACATACTCCTAAACTCTGTTTATATCTTGGATCTGCTCTGTCGCATAAGCATGCACTTTTGTATATAATTTTGTTTTGATAAATCAATTTTCATTATTGTTTAATTTTGATTGGATTTGGCTTTTATTCGATGGATCGTCGGATAGATTTGATTGTTCTAATTTAGCTTCAATTGGATGCTCTGTTGATCATTGAATTTGTCAATATTTTCTAAACATAGGCTGTTTCTGGTATTCCAATTTTGAACACAATCAATGGCTCGATTTGAATTGGTTATATTCTATGCGATATGATTGACAAATGGGTTAACTGTTTTAATTTTATTCCATGTCTTTCGACCAATTCGAATACTATTCTGTTAATACATAACCAGATTGCAACTGATTCGATTCACATTGTTTGACCATTTCGATTCATATATTGTTTGAATTTGATTATGCCCAGGATTACGATTTGTTTCTATAATTAACCCAGTGAAGATTTGTGTCGATTATTGCCTAGTTTATGGATTCTGTTGATTCTATCACGCCCTTGTCTGTTGACTGTGTGGTGATCAATCACGAAAATCGTTGGGTCGATATTCATTGAGTATGATTTCATTTGATTACAATTGAAAAAATTTACCTATCGTTGCATTTGATTGAGTCAATGATGGTTACGATCATTATTTTTGTCATATCTGTTAAATGTGTGACACTCAGCGAACGAAGTTTATGGCAAAGTTTGTGGATGTTGTTATGCATGTTTCGTTTTGAGTATAATCGTAACATTTGGTATTAGATATGAATTTTATGCACACCTGTAATCGATCGATTATGATTGTGTTCGATTATAATTATATCGATTTTGGATTACATCACGATTTACTTGTAATTGCATTTGGATGTGAAACAGTGTGGTTATTATTTGACCCAATCCTATGGCAATTAAAAAGCAGAGCATCCTTATCCTGTTTCGATTGCATCCTTTTCGATTTGATTTGATTTGAATAATAAATTTGCTTGAACCATTAGTAATTCAATTTTAATGTTCATTAAAAGAAGATTGGATTGTTTCAAAAGATTTTGTTTGATTACTATCTGATCCTGTTTGCTATTTTAGACTAGCTACAGAATCAGATGATTCTGTAGCTAAGTCTGTAGGATCAATTTTTTAGTGTTTCGTTACTGAAATATCTTTCTAATTTGATATTTTTGTTATATTGCAGGTAAATTCGAATTTGCAATTGAGTTGTTGAGCAGTTAGGGGATGTTTCAAATATTTCACTTGCATTTTATTTTCTTAGTTTAGTTGATTTTGGGATATCTCCCAGATTATGTAAAACAATTTGATATTATCCACAAGGAAGTTTTACCTTGTGAAGAGACCTATATATACTTATGATTTTTGTAGTAATCATCATCCTCATTGGTGGGAGAACAAAGATATGGAGTTATAATACAGACTGAAGCAGAATTTGATGTTTTGTCATAGCTTTAGCTTCTCAATATATCAATATTTTGTTTTATGTTGTGTATATCGATTTGTTTATGGTTTATGACTACTTTAGCTATCTAGATCATGTGCAAATGATATAAATTTAATCACTGTTATCCATATCTTGTCTCTTCCAAATAGATAAAAGACATAATAGTTGTTAATTCGGTTTGTGAATGACATGTTTATCTTCTTCATGAATTGAATTCTTATATATAAGTTTTTGCATAACAGGTTTCCCTTATTGCAGAGCTTTATAATCATAAGATTGTTATGATTTTCTTTTATGTCTTGTTTGTCCTGTAAAACACTTCAAGGAGCAACACAACCAATCGTTTACGAAAATCTTACGGACTAACCGGTGCAAGTTTCCCTCCTCCGACCAGCTTAGAAGCTATTACACACAGGGCAGACTTGGAGCGTTTCCAGGTCAATTAGTTTTTTTTTGTTTACTGTTTTCATTAAGTAGTTAATTCAGATATAAGTTTAATTAGATTTATATTAGATCGTTTAATTTCAGTAAATATATTAGATTGTTTAATTTCAGTAATGTTTATTTCTTTTTCATAAAATATAAAAATCAAAAAAGAGATCCTTGGCTGTCTTAGGGCAGAAAACACATGAGTTTTGTAGGTTTTAATTAAATCTGTAGGCTGTTCATAGTGTACATTTGTGAATAAGTAATATTGCAGCTGATAATTAGATAGTTGATTTGAGTTATTATAATAGTAATTGGTAGATTGTATATAATAGTTAGAATAGTTAGATTTAGTGTTAGTTTAATTTAGTAAGTTTGT
>ML791995.1:120652-147283 GCA_009831015.1 Picea engelmannii | reverse complement strand
ATTTAGTGTTAGTTTAATTTAGTAAGTTTGTTTTAATTAGATTAGTGTATTAGTTAGTTTTAATTAGTTTAGTTTCTTTTATTTAATTTTAGTTAGTTTCAGTTTGTTTGTTTATTTTAGTTAGATTACTTAGCTCAGATCAATTCTCTCTTTGGTTTTCTTAAAATACCTTAGAGCGGCCAATGGAACCGTTAAACTCGTCAAGGTGGTCCATTCCGAACGTCTTGGGTCATTTAGACAACCCCGGACCGGTTCCACTCTCCCAGTTGACGGACGGTCAATTTCGCTCGTCAACAGGGCCACCCTTTCCTGGATTTCATTGTGAGGGGTTACCAGGCCCAAATTTCCGCATCTTTTTTTTGAGCTCCTGCTCGATTTTAATGACATATCGGTAGGATGCACCCATGGATGAGATGTCCATAAAATACATTTTGGCCTAGATGTATCTATGCAGATCGCCGCGATACTTGAGCACCAAATGTCGCTCATAATATTTGATACCTAGTTTAGTGCGCAAGGTATGGAAGATATTTTTGAACTCAGGCATTGCTTGGTCTCTTTCCTGCCGCACTGTGGTCCATTTTGTGTACAAGTCGTCATAAATTCCAACAGGGTAGTATTGTTCCTTAATAACATCTCTGAAGGCCTCCCAAGTGACCACAACTATAAATAATGAGGGTTCCTTTGTTTCCTTTTTCTCATAGAAAGTTTCCCACCAATATTTGACATGGGAAATGACTTTGAGGAGCATGAAAGTAATATTTTATCTATTCGAGAAGTTATGGACAAAGAAATTCCCTTCTAGCAGATTCAACCATTTGTCTACAACATTTGCGTCTATCTGACCTTCAAATATAGGAATATCAAAGTTTATTTGTACTTTGAAGGGTGCGGTGCCTCCGTTTGAGGAAGATGTGTCGCCTGTTGGTAGTTGCCGAAGGATTTGCATAAAACTATCCATCATATCGTTCCTCTTTTGCATGAGGGATTCCTTGAGCAACATTTTGAAGGGATATCTTGTCCCGTCATATTTATTTTCTCCCGCTATGAGAGGTCACTTGGGCATGCGAGATATTTTTTCCTCGAGAGAAACAAGATCGAGACCCAATTCTTTGTACCCTGACCTCGTTGGGGACATGCATTAAGAACAACAAGGACTAGACCTCTCTGATACCACTGATCCAGATTTTATGAGAAAAATGAAATGATTACAGATTATTATCAAAATATGCTTAACACAGAATAACAAATATATAGTAAAATTGGTTTCTATTCAATAAGAAAATAAGATGAAACTGTAAAATGCAGTGGAAAACTAGATTGCTAGAATGGTGGCGGCTTATCTTTGAGAAGAGATGTGAGGACTGCGCTCATTCACAAGAAGATGATTACAATGTGGATCTCAAGGCCTTTTTACAATAAACAGGAATGTCAAAAACCATAGACATCCAAAAACCTAACCCTAGGAGATGAAGCACCAAAAATCATGTGGGCCTCGTTTCAATAAGTTAGTAAATCAACTTCCCAGGGTTGTAACTTTTGCATACGATATCTGTTTTAGGTGCATGATAGACCCTTGGAAAGGTCTATCTGAGGACTACACATGTTGCTGTCATAATTTGAATCCGTCTACAGTATGATTGTGGCGAGCTATAAAAACGTTGTTAGGGCCTCAAAATGACCCCGAAAGTTAGAGACTCAAAAACTAGGAAAAAACTGCCAAACTAGAAAACTGCCAAAATGAGCCAGTTGGAATAGGTGGGAGGCCACCAACATCCATCTGGATCAGTTGACTTAGACAATTCTATCCATATGTATCCATTTAATTGATAACGAGACAATACAATTGTCTATACTGTTGTCTAAAGGATTACAAATCTTTATAACGAGATTCCTCTCACTCTAAAACAAAGTGGCTATATAGAAATCTCTTTAATGATATTCCTCTCACTTTAAAACAAAGTGGCTATATAGAAATCCATTTAATGAGTTTCCTCTCACTTCCATAATATGTAAGGTGGATATCTAGAAATCTCTTTAACGATATTCCTCACTCTTTACAACATATAAGGTGGTAATATAGAAACTCTCTTACAAAATTCCTCTCACCCTTATTTACAAATAAGGTGGAAATATATAAATTTTACAGAATTCCTCTCACTCTTAACAATGAGTGGCCTACAAGCCTTCTTTAGGAGATATCTACATATGCATATTATATTTACAAATATACATATTTACAATGAGAATTTTAAATGGTTTACTTATGAACTCATTCTTCCCATTGTATTGGGAGGAGTCTCGCAACTTCCAAGATCTGACAATGCCTATGATGTTGATGTTGAATTTGAAATTGAATCTGATGCTGAATCCAAGAAACCATTAGAACAAGCTATAGGTATTCCCACTAACATGTATAACCTCTCCTTGTGAATACCAAGCACTGTTGTTGTGTCTGGAGCAACTTCCCTTGAATACACAAGTACCTGGCCATTCTAGAATGAAAGTGGATAACCTTCATCTTCAAATGCCGCAACTGAGAGTAGGTTTACCTTCAAATATGGAACATAAAACATATGTTCTATTCCCATAAATCCTCCTGACTCGATATGGAATCTTACATATCCATACCCTCTTATTGTTTGTTTGGTGTTGGTTCCAAATCCTACATAACAATATGTGTCAGACTCTAAGAAAGTCAAAAATACTGATCTCATCCCGGTCATGTGGTGAGATAATCCATTGTCCACGAACCATTCTTTGATGTATTCATATATCACTTTACCAAGACCAACCATTAGGAAGTATTCTTTCCCAAATATTTCAATAAGAACATTGACTTCATTTGGAATTGTTGCTTGCCTTTTTGCAAGTTCCTTTACATCGTTTTTGTTATGTTTTGGACATAAGTGTGGGTAAAATGTCCAAAAATTCTCGTTCTGATGTCTACTCTTACCACACTAAGAGAAGAGTGTGTTGTTCCCATCTTAGAACCATGATCCCTTTGTATCATTCCCCCTTTTCCTTTTCTTTGATAAATTATCTTTATCTTTAGCCTTCTTTCACGAGGGCTTATCTTGCACGGACTATCTTCTTCGACACTTCTTCATATCATGGTTACTAGTTCCACAAGAAGCATATGGATATCTAGACCATTCACTAGTGGGAAAAGTCTTCATTCTTTCTCTTGTAGAATGCACATATTTCTTTAGAGGTGACTTACACATGTTACCTTTCTCTGAACTAGAAGGTAAGGCTAATTGTTTATGTAGAACTTCTTCATCTGAAGTTCTCCTTGCTTCAGCTGTCCTCGAGCATTCTCCATATTGACAGGAAAAATAATAATATGAGGAGTCATATTTCTTGATCATGCCTTTTGAAAGAGTTAGTCCCTTTTGCATCTGAGACTTTACATTCTCAGCCTACCAATCTTCATGGATTGGTATTGATGGTGCCAATACTTGATTTTTGAACTGCAACTTTCTTTCCAATTCATGAAAAATACCCTTATGGAATTCCTCGGGACATATTAGTTGATCTTGCAGCTTCTGCCTCTCTTCCTCAAGAGCTTGAAACTACATCCTTAACTCATAATTATCCTTCTGGATTTGTCGATTAATATTCTTTTGCAACCTCAAGTTTATGAGAGCTTTACTCATTTTTTCCTCTCGATAAGAGCCTTCAAAATCTTCACCAACTGAACTCTTCGATCTCATCACATCAATAGCTTGAAATACACGTCAAAACTAGCTCTGATACCACTTGATTCGAAAATCCTTAGGCACCACTTATTTTCTTACCATATACAGATGCAACATCTAACTTGATTCAAAATTAATTTCCTTATCGTATTGAGGTGATTTGTAGAAAAATGATGATGTGCTCTTTATCCAAAAAGCTCATAAAATGATGATTAATTTGTAGAATAGTGAGATGACACAACATAAAATAAAATAACTAAAATTACATAAGTAGATGACATATTATTTCATCTTCAAAGTCCCTTTAGATAACATTATTGTTCTCCATCATCTCAAAATACCAAATTACATTAAAATATGGGCTCACAAAAGCCAATTTAATGGACTCTCTTTAATTCCATTGCTAAAAACAAGAAAATGAGTTCACCATTAGAATCCTTGCGAAATTTTGAGAAATTTGACTATAAAGTCGACCAAATTATGAACTAACTCAATTACAACCTCTTTACATGCCAAACAGTGCACTGTGGTGCTCATTAATGGGAATACGGACTAAGACTTTTATAAATGACCTTTTATTATAAAATAGACCTCAAATTCATGATCCTTGCGAAAAATCGTGAAAAATGAGTACAAATTTTCCTAGGTGCTATTAATATACCTTATGGCACACTTTACAAGACAACCATACTTGGCCTCTTCTTTACACGTAAATTGAGACATATGTACTACCTTGGAATCCCTGCCCCGCATCAAAAAATGCACCTCAATATGTGTGCATCTCGATATCCGTTCACAATGGGATGTGTCCAGGCATTGGGATCCATGCCCATAAATAGGTAACGACCCTAACTCCTTGTCTGCAACTTACTACAATTTATCTCTAATTTTGGAGGCATCCTGTAACAAGCGGGTTGGTTGGCCTAATAGTTATACTGTTCGATAATTATATAGGAGGTCGAGGGTTTCATTCCTCGTGATCCTCTCTTAGTAGGCATATTCGTTGGTTGTTTTTAATATATGGTTACAACCATATATTATATGGTTACGATGGTGAAGTTCGTTAGCCCTGCATGGGCTATGACATTGGTCACATGTATAGTATATAAACCAAGGGGCCAGGGGCTATCCCTCAACCCCTTTTCCCCAAAAATGAACTTTACATTAATTCAAATATAATTTATGCCATAGATAGGTTAAGACTTATGTGATGGAACGATGGTAGGGGAGGCTTTGTTAAGGCTTATGGAGGTTGCGGGTTTGACCCCCATCGACTCCATAAATTTTGATAAAAACTAACCAATATTGTCCAATGGGAGGTTGCCACATGGAAACCTCTCATTGTTTCTCCCTTTCCACTCGTCAACATGTGATTTGTCCACCTAGATGTACGGACTTTCCCAATCAACTACCAACTAATCATGCCACGTCACATGCTTTCCATGTCCTCACTGTACGACTTGTATGTTCAAGTTCCACGTCACCTGTACCATCATGTGCCACATGTCACCCTTGCAATGGTGACACATGTCACCCTTGCAATGGTGACACATGTCACCCTTTTGAATTTTCCCTTTGAATTTTTTCATTTGACTTGAACTTTGACCGCTCATAACTTTTGCATACGAATTCCATTTCAGGAGATTTTTGTGTCGTTAGAAATCTATCACCAAGATCTACACATTAATGGTGTTTTTTTAGAGCATTTTGAATACTTGAATTTTGAGCTTTTCTGGATCCCTTGAGACCTATGTGAGTGTTCCTTAGATCCTTCTGGATCAATTGGGGAGGATCTCTCTTGCCACACTATATAGTGTACCAAACCCCTTATTTACCATTGTTGAGGTGATGTGGTAACTCCAGACCAAATCCAAATTGCTTTGTTGTCATTCTATATCATCTCCAAATGCTTTCCTTGGCTATCCAATGCTACCCACTGAGTTATTTTTCCTCATAAATTTTCTAAGAGGCTGAATTTAACCTTTGATAGCAATGCAATAAATAATTCATATGCAATTATAAAACAACAACAAAAATAAAAATGCATACTTTGATTTCTTTCATTATCCATTAAAATCACTCAATTGACAAAACACAAAATCATTCAACAACAAGATAACCATGTAAACTTATCTACAAATGAAGCCATGACCACCAAACTAGTTCTTGAGGAGTGATTTTCCACCCAGTGATGGGAATTAGCTATTTATTCCACTGCCAAGCCAAACCATTATACCACCATGATAAAGGAACTTCCTATAGGGCTCTAAAACCACTCAACACGACCCATTTCTCACTTGACAAACCTATTTTCTCACTACAAAGCTAATCAATCCCTCTTTTAGCACTTAGACAAGCCATGTCACTTCCTTCTATTGCCCCACACAATAGTAAGGATGACCCACTCCTTCTATGCTCAATAATTCCTTAGAGAGATCTTCCTTTTCTATGCTCATTTGTTCCTTAGAGTGATCTTCCCTTCTAGTGCTCTTCAACATGTGCATAAAGAGTCCAATATTCTATCTTCCTTTTGGTAATAATTGGTGACATAACATACTTAACCTCTAACAATATATGAGTAGAAATAATAGGGTTCTAGGTATGAAGTTATTTCCTCATCTATAGTGGACATTCATGCATGGTATTTATCTCCAACCATGCTCTTTTATTCCACATTTTCAGCAACAAGCTTCCCCATCTTCTTTGGGTTCCTACCAACCACTAACATGTGGGAAACTTCTAAAATTTACAACCATTGTAGCCATCATAAAAACCAGGAAAATTAGGGAGAACACATCCCTATTGCATGATATATTGCCTCCTCTCCATGCCCCACAAATGGTTGAATCATCAAAATGGAAGAATATGCATGGAAAATACTAAGGAAGGCATTTTCTTGCATGTGACCTCTCTCTCTTCCAAATGATATGATAGATATAACACCTATACTTAGTCTGCACCCACAAGTCAAATATTGATGGGAAGGGTGTAATAAAGTATGGGAAATAAAATATAGTACTCCAAAGGACAATGACAAGGTCAAATTTTCCATCAACCCCCTTTCCTATTTCCATCTTGTGGTATCATAGTCCCCCTGTTTCTCCCTCAAGTTACCATTGTTGAGTCACATAATTGACATCTTTTGGCACCTGTAACCTTGCATTAGTCCATTTTAATGCTCATTTTGTAGGATCGGGATTAAGGTGTTTTCAAAATCATTTTATTTTATTATTTTATGAGAATTTATGATTAAATATTAGAAAAAGAACATAATTTCACTTGTCTTTCAAAACTAGGTTAGTTTGCTCGTTGTTAAAGGACAAGAGAATATTGTAATCAGATCCATATAAGAATATATATGAAATGTGATCCAGATTTATGAGAGGAATGAAATGAAACCACATATTTATAATATTAACACAAAGACACAGTGAAAAATAACAAAGATACAATAAAACTTGACTTCTATTAAATAAGAAATATGTTGAAAATTGAAAAATGCAGACTGAAAACAAACTTGATAGAATGGTGGCATCTTATCTATGAGAAGAGATGTGGCGACTATGCTCATTCAAAAGAAGATGAGTAAAATGAGGCTCTGAAGGCATTTTTACAATAAACATGAATTCCCAAACCCTATACATCCAAAAACCTAACCCTAGGAGATGAAGCGTGAAAAGTCATGTGGGCACCGTTGGGGTAAGTTGGTACATCAACTTCCCGGGGTTGTAACTTTTGCATACGAACTCCATTTAGGGTGAAAAATAGCTCGTTGGAAAGGTATTGAAGAGGAAATTTATTTCAGGGGCTCAATAAGAGACTTAAAATATAATTAAGGTGTCCTATAGTGACAAATCATCGTTTAGGCCCTGAAAATGGCCCCGAAAGTTCAGAAACCGAAAAATTGCTAAAAATAGTAAGTTGCCAAAAAGACTATTTTGATCCAGTTGGAGAAGGTGGGTGGAAACAAAGATCCTCCTAGCTCAATACTCCCCCCTTAGGAAGTAATGGTCTCCATTGTGTTGATTTCCCCCATCAAATGAGGAATTTTTTTTCTAAATTTGGCCTCGGGTGAGCCACTTTCCTTGGTGCAGGAGCTACCCTGCTTTGACAACTTGATAAAGATGGATCCTCTGATAGAAAGTTACCTTGACCAATGTTTCCATGATCTGATTAGTGGATTCATGTTCCATGTAGTCAGGGTTGAGCTCTGTTGGTGTCAATTGTTCTGTTATCTCCGAGGTGTCCAATAATGGTGGAAAATAAGGCCGAACGAGGTCCACATTAAACACCGGGTGCAAGCCAAGGAAGGGGGGATGGTCGAGCTTAAAAGAATTGTAACCCACAACCTTGGTGATGGTGTAGGGTCCATAAATGAGTGGACGAAGCTTCTAATGAGGCCCTGTAAGACATTCTTTCTGCAAGTGAAACCAAACTTTGTCTCCCACCTGAAACTGGTGTGGAACTCGGTGTTGATCATGGAGCTGCTTGTAATTGGTAGTGGACTTCTGTAAAATATCCTGAACCTGTTGGCGTATGTGATAGATCCTCTCAATGAACCGAGTGGATTTGTCAGATCTAGTTGGATCATGCGACGAGTCTTCCTGGGTGGCTGCAAGGGTAGTGCAACATCCATGGGACCCAATGGTTGAAATCCCAACCCCACCTGAAAGGGGTTGTGGTTGGTTGAACTATGTATGGCTCTTTTGTAGTTGTGATGAAAGTAGGGAAGACTCTCATCCCAAGTGCAGGGGTGCTTGGAATTTTACATGCGTAGGATGACCACGATCATATGGTTTGTGACCTCGATTCAGCCATCTGTCTGGGGGTGGAAGGTAGTGGAATTGGTGAGCTTGGTGTCCAACAGTGACTAGAGGATCAACCAGAATGTGTTGAGGAACCAACTATCTCGATTTGAGATAATGGTTTGTGGGATGCCAAAGTGTACCCACACTCATTCAAAGAAGAGCTTAGAAATGGCCTCCACTATGATGCTCTTCTTGCAGGCGACCATAATCGTCATCCTGGAAAAGAGATCAACAACCACAAAAACATAGTCATTTTCCCACTTGGTGGATGGAAGGTCCAACATGTGATCCATTGAGATGGATTCTGATGGTCTGTCAGGAGTAGGCAGAGGAGTGTCCAGGCCTTGTTTCTTAGTGTTCAGTTTGGAAATAGTGCATGTAGTGTAAGATCAAATATACTTGCTGACATCCTGTCGAAGTTTCAACCAACAGAAATGTCGCTGCAACACTGCCACTGTCTTTTCCACACCGAAGTTTCCCGCCACCTAACTGTAGTGGTATTCCGAAATAATATTCTCTCACTCACTTGATGGAACACAGAGATGGCCTAGATGAGACAACAACCCATCCTAAAGATGGAAATTAGTGACAATTGTGTTTGCACCCAACATATGGTAGGTGTTGGCGAAGTCAGGATCTTTCTCATAGAGGTGGGGGCATCTGAAGGTCTCGTGGCCATAAGAATCAAGCACTGTGGTGAGTGTCATGACTGGTTTGAGGAATCTGTTGGTACTTCATGTTTTATACTTGATGTTGAGGTGGAACTGCTGCAAATATGTGGACCACTTCTGATGGCAGCCATTCTGAAATTTTCCTTGTGTCTACATGAACTACAATGGCTTATGAGAAATGTGGATGATTGTCTCCTTCCCGAGAATGTAACACCTCCACTTGCGGTAGGCTTGAACAATGGAGTACATTTCTTTGTCATAAGTAGGGTACTTACAAACGACATCTGATAGTGTCTCACTATGATAGGCCACAGGGTGGTCGTGTTGAGTGATGATTGCGCCCACAACATAGTCTGAAGCATCTGTCTTGATCTCAAAGGGATGTTGTAGGTCAGGTAATGAAAGAAATGGGGTGGAGAATTTTTTTTTCTTCATATCATCAAACGAATTTTGTTGGGACAAGCCCCACATAATTTTTTCCTTACCACCACCTCTAGTTATTTGGCTGAGGTCCCATGCAACATGGGAGAATCCCAACATGAACCTGCGATAGAAATTGGAAAGGCTTAAGAAGATTTGAAGATCAGTGAGCGTGGTTGGGGATGGACAGGCACATATGACTTTAATATTGGTTGGATCAACATGAACACCATGTGCATCAACAATGTAGCCTAGGTATTGGACCCTCTCCATGCTGAAGGAGAATTTTTCCAAGTTGGCATATAGCTTGTGCTGTCGTAGAGTGTGCAAAATATGCTGAATATGCTACAAGTGTTCTTCCCAAGTCTTTTTGTAGATGAGGATGTCACCCAGACACACCACCACAAAATAATTAGTGAAATGTCGCAAGATATCATCCATCATCTTCATGAAATTTGCTCGGGAATTTGTCAAACCAAAGGGCATGGCCAACCATTCAAAAAGACCTTCTTTTGACTTGAAGTCAGTTCTCCATACATCTGTCTATTCTATTGGGACCTGATGGTATCCAAACTTTAGATCAATATTACTGAATTATTTGTCCCCCTTGAACTGATCAAGGAGATCGTCGATTCAGGGAATCGGGTACCAATTCTTGACTGTGATTTTATTTATGGCTTGGTAATCAATGCATAGTCACCAAATCCTATATTTCTTATGCACTAGCATGATTGGGTGTCCACAAGGTGATGAGTTGGGTTGGATGTTCCCCTTGTGGAGAATTTCTTGGATATGACACTTGATCTCCTAATTTTCTAGTAGAGAGAGACGATAGACTGGCCCATTAGGTAGCAGTGCACCGGGGGTCAGGCCGATGGGATGCTTGACTTGACAGTGTAGAGGTACCCCATTAGGTGATAAAAATATGTATTTTTATTCTTCCACGCCCTTATCCACTTGATTATATTGCATGGAGAGGTCGACTGCGGGGGCCATGGATGTGGTTGCAACTTTTTGATCACTTGGAGAGTGAATAACGAAGAAGAAAAACTACTTGGTCTAAGAAAAGACCTTCCTCCATTGCTTGGCAGAGATCAAGGAAATAACACTAGGTGGGACTACCTCGGGTATCTTGTACAATTTTCTATTCAAAGTAATAATAACACTGCTAGGCCTATACTCATATAAAACATGACATTTCCATAAATAAGGTTGGCCCAAAATAACATCCCAAACTTCAAGGGGAGCAACATAAAAAAATACCTCATATTTGAATGGCTTGATGTCCTACGACAGAAAACATTGTTGGCTGATGCAAATATCACTTCCTTGACGAAGCCATCTGATGGTGTAGGTATGTAGGTGCAACATTTTTGGTAGGTGATCCGAAAAGATCTTTTACACGACTATGGTTGAGTTATTAAGCATGTGTTGATTAACCAATTAGGAAGCTGAATGAAAGAGGAAGAAGATATGAGAATATATCACAGCCATATAAACATGTAAAAAAATGAAATGAAGGAATAAAACAAAAACAAACCATAACACCAATATGATAATGGAGTTCGACAATCTTGCCTATGTCTCTGGGCCTTTGTCTCAGTGGGTGAGGCTTTCTTATTTATGTTCAAAGCTCAATAAGTACATCACAATAGTTCCAAAAGGTTACAAAACTAATCTGGTCTTTTTCTACCAGATCTCAAGAACCCAACAGAATAAACGACACTCAAATCGAATGACCGATGCTCCCATAAATGGCCCGCAAAGGTGCACTCCTCAACAACTTCCCTACATAAAAATGGCTTGGACTTGGAAAATATTCAGCATAAACCTGCTATGAATCCCCTCTCATGGACTCAATAAGGCATGTTTTATATAGATTTGAATTTGGTAACCATGTCCCAACTTCCCCCCAAGATCTGGCCTAAAATAGGGCCCAATATCCCCCCAAAAGGGCCAAAAATATCCAATATTAGCTGAATAAATCAACAAAATCTCTAATATAAAGTGAAAACCCAACTTCTGCATAAATAAAGGGCTAAGCCCCTTTTCCTAGGTGAGCGCCCCCTTGCATGGTCACATGGAAACAATATATGGCCAAGCGCCAACCCCTAAGGGCTAAGCATTGACCCTTAGCCCGTACTCACAGGTCACATGGTGATAACTCATAGGGCCACGCCCCTATATGCACGCTTGGGATAAGGTCACAGCTCCGTTTGCATGCACCAAAGGTGTCGAAGGTTAAGCCATGGAGTAATGGTGCCCGTGCCGTTTTCAAAACTATCTACTGTATCTCCCCTTTTAAACTATGGTCATATGTATTGATAAAGCCGCAGGCTGGGGCTTAGCCCCAACCCCCTTCCGCCTCCACTCTACCATATATGCGTTTTATATATTTTGATATAGGTTTGTAATAACAAGCCCCACTAAAGACACGTTGTCTATCAGACCTTTCCCAAGGAATTTCCTCTACCAACAGGTCATGGGGTCGAATCCCATGACCTCCAAAACATTTTAACTAACCATCAAATGATAGGGTGCCACATGGTAGCCCATGCCTAGGCCACGTGGCAGAGTTTAATTTACTAAGAAAGTGTCACTTGTCAACATCTTATTGGATCACTATCATCTGGCCAGTTGGCCTATTGCTGCACTGCCATGTGTCTCAATGCTACATCAACATGATGACGTCAGCATTGACTTTTTTGCTTGTTGACCTGTTGACTTTTTGCTTGTTTGGGAAAACAAACAGAATGTGATATCAGGAGCATACGATTTCTGTTTGAGCCTATTCAAGTTGCATTGGGTTCGTATCGGCGAGGCCTACGCACATGCCCATTTTGAATCCATTATGGGAAAAAAAAAATTTAGGCCTTTTTGAGCCCTATCAGGCTCCTGGATCCGATTTTGGATCACACCTCCCCACTAAAGGACCTTTTGGTCCCCAAAAGGTTACTGACCAGTCAAAAATCTTGAGATAGGCCACCCGACTTGTTCTTTGTCTTTGAACTCTGTCCTGTGCACCTGTCTCATCAAGATCAACTATAACATAATCATGACAAGTGACAACATATTGTTAGCCATTTGAACCCTGTCACATTTTACTGAAGCCACTATTATCCATGTAGACAACATTATTAATGATATCATCAAAAATACGACTGCAAATGAGTTGATTTACTTGTAATATTTGCACGACCTGAGCTTATCTTGAAGCAAACTGTGATTGATTTTCCATTCAACAATCATCTCCCATTCTTGCTTAAGATAGGTCACTTGATTTGAAACAATTATAGGTTTGTTTCTTGCTTAAAATGACTTCTTTAATTGTTCCATAGTTTGAACTGTTTTATTTGCCTTTACACGATGAGCATGAACCACATAATCTTGAACTTCTTTGGTTAATTGATATTGATTCTTTGTCCTGTAGAAGATTTCTTTACGATCATATAAGTATGGACTACCTAAGACCATTCCACATTCACTTAATGGCACTACATCACATGTTACCTCATCCACATACTTAGATGAAATTGCAAATTTTATTGTGCACTGCTTTGTTATGTGCATTTGATGATGTTTTCTTATCCATTTAAGTGTGTATGGCTTATGATGTACTTGTGTTTTAACCCCAATTTCTTAACCAATTCCTCTGAAATTAGATTAGATTGAGATCCACTATCGATTAATGTGTCAACCTTAGTGTGTCACATGATGACCTTTATATGAAACAAGTTACTTCTACAATCAATTCCTTCACCAATTTTACATGTCATACCAACCGATGAGACCTTTGATTGATCACCTGAATCTGATCCCAAGTCTGTGGCTCGTTTTGTCGCTGCAACTATTTGCCTCCCTTTCTTTTCCTTGAACCACTTTAGCCTCTTCTCAGGATGCAACTGCCAAAAATGGTCCTCATCATGCCCCTGTTTCTTGCAAGAGGGCCTCTCTTCCTTTCTCGTGACTGCATTTGACTTCTTGCCATGTTATGCAGATGCCGCCCTACACGCACGTCCGCGATCACCAGGACCTTCTCCTCTTTTGGCCCGAAGAGTACAAATACTCTTCTATCTTCCTATCGGAAGATCTACCCACAGTTTCTTCCTTATTCGATTCCCTTCTCTGCACTCGGAGGGTCGAAACTTCGCGCCTTCGCGAGTTCGAATTTGAATCCTGGACTCTCGGATCTCTGGGACCTGAGACGTCGGTCAATCCCTGACTTCCTTTACTCTGCTATCGGGACTTCGCTTTGTCGCGGTCTCGCCACTCGCGAATCAAATCAATTGGAGCTTCAACTTCTGATACATGATACGCCAAGGTGCCGATCTCGCGACCTCGCAACTTCACTACTCGCGAGTCTAATTATCCTACCTGTCGGCTCCCAC
This sequence comes from Picea engelmannii, assembly GCA_009831015.1. Taxonomy (NCBI): domain Eukaryota; kingdom Viridiplantae; phylum Streptophyta; class Pinopsida; order Pinales; family Pinaceae; genus Picea; species Picea engelmannii. The sequence goes on along the minus strand of ML791995.1, from coordinate 133,295 downwards.
TGTCCGAGATGCCGAAACGCCGATATCCCGCGTCGCCTGCCACGTTGCCCTGCTATGGCCCACACTATCCATGAAATCGTCGGGACTTCGCGTCTCGCTATATCGCGACTTCCGCCTCAAAGAGTTGGAGTCTTAGCTCACGAACTCCCGATATCCCGGTGCACGAGTAAAATCCATTCTCCTCGTGATCTCATTCGACGGCTCTTGCTCGCCCAAGATTCGAACCTTCTTCCACTTCTGCACTGTATCTTTATTGCACCTCCGCAAGATCCAATGGCTCTCAGAACTTCGCGAAATCTCCCCGGAGAATTTTTTCCGTCCGTTATTCCGTACACAACCTTCAACACGAAGGGTCTCTCCGCGAGACTCGTTCGTCAACCTGCAACTCGTCTGTTCCACCTGCTCACATAACTTCTCTCCGCTGCCCTTCAAAAAATTTGAAGGCTTATCCCTCCTGAGCTTCTCAACTTCGATTCCCTCAGGAAGAAGTTCTTGCATGCACCCCTTGCTGAAATTCTTCAAACATGACTGAGTGATGAAACTTTTGATCCTGCGCACTCCTGTAGTAGAAATCCTTCAATCCCTTGCTCAGAATCGCAACTCTGAGTCTTCGTCTAGCCTGCGCATGCCTTGGATGGATCTGGTGCCAAATCTGCACTTCTTGGAACTTAGAACAAAAGTTCCCTCTACTTGAACCCTACAATCATGCACTCCTTGCGGACAAATTCAACTGCACTCCTTGCAGGAATTCTCTGGTTCAAGATAGAGAAACAATTGAAACTAACTCCTTGTTCTTCCAGATTTCACTTCAACCATGAAATCACATACGCAACATATAAAAGCAAATGTATGACAAGAAGCAAACATTCATGAGCATAATATCAACAATACACAGAGAATAACCCAACCATGGAATTAAATCGAAGCTTTCTTCTATTAATTCAATATCTATACATGGAAGTTCTTCATACACTTCTCTGCTCTGCTCTTCTCTTCAGAATGCTCTCAATGATTCTAAATTATATTACAATGTACAAAGGAGGGTGTCTATATCCCGTTTCCCTCTCGAACTCTAAGGCTATCAAATCTAGAATTAAATTCCTACCTACTTTACATTAAATCTATTAAATGCCTCATCTACCTAAGGACGTGAGCTTATCCGCTCAAGGTACATTTACAATATACAAGTGTGATTCATCAAATCAACACATTAATGTTTGCACAACAATATCAAGGTGTTTCAAAATTTGTGTAGGCGTTGTCCAGTTGTCTTTTCTGCTCGATGTGCCGGCTCGCTTGACGAGTTGTCGATGCTCCTACATCATACTCCCTGGCTTGAAAAATTTCATGGCTCCTATCCATGAGCTCTTGCACGGTCTGTCCATGCTCTTGTATCACTGATTCTCTTTCCCAGCTGGCATCCTCCATTGGGTGGTTCTTCCATTTGACCAGATATTCAAAATACTGCTTTCGTCTGGTCTTTCTACCTACTCGCTTATCCAGTATGCACTCCATCTGCGACTTCTTTGCAACTGGTAATTGTTTCGCCCACTGGATCACTGGCTCCTCGGTTCTAGCTTCTGCTTCTCTAGCCTTGTATGGGTATAATTCCGTGACATTGAATATCAGAGATATCCCGATGCCATCCGACAACTCGATCTTATAAGCATTTTCTCCGAATTTCTTCAGGACTATGCATGGCCCAATTTTCTTCATTTTTAATTTGTTATATGTTCCCCTTGGAAACCTTTCCTTCCTCGGGTGTGCCAGAACTAGATCACCAAATTCGAATTGAAGTTGTCTCTGATGCTGATCTGCTCTGCGCTTATATTCCTGATTTGATTTCAATAGTCGTTCCTTCACCATGCTGTGAAGTTCCTGCATCGCCTCAGCGAATTCTTCTGCATTAGCACTGCTAGTTGCAGTCTGTTCTGACTCCCTGAGTTCAGAAACTCCTCTCGGTTGTGTCCCATACACAATCTTAAATGGACTCTTTCCTGTACTCTGATTCACTAAATCATTGTACGCAAACTCTGCCTGTGGTAATATGTTATCCCAGCTGCTATGGTGCTCTGTCACCAAGCTCCTCAGCAAGTCTCCTAGACTTCTGTTGACCACTTCCGTTTGGTCGTCTGTCTGTGGATGATAAGCAGAACTAAACGCCAAGTTAGTTCCTAGATTTTTCCATAGCGTCCTCCAAAAATGACCTATGAATTTGGTATCCCTGTCCGAGACTATGCTTCTTGGAAGTCCATGAAGTCTAACAATCTCTTTGAAAAAAAAATTTGCGATGTGGGTCGCATCGCTGGTCTTTTGGCATGGAATAAAATGTGCCATTTTGAAAACTTTTCCACTACCACAAAGATGGAATCAACCCTTCTTTGTGTCCTCGACAAACCCAATACAAAATCCATGCTGATTGCCTCCCATGGCCTCTTTGGTATGCGCAATGGTTGATAAAATCCTACATTATGCTTTTTCCCTTTCGAATGCTGACAGATTCGACACCTGTCAACAAACCTCTTGACATCTGCTCACATGCCTGGCCAAAAATATGATTCGCTCAACTTGGCGAATGTCTTATCGTGCCCAAAGTGTCCTGCCAATCCACCACTTTGCTTCTCCTTTAGTAGGTTCTCCCTCATGGAGCAATTTGGAATACACAGTTGATTGCCTCTGAACAAAAATCCTTCCTGGATCATGTAATCTATCCATGGGCTCCGATCTCTGAGAACTGGATTCTCAGCTGCTTCATATGCCTCTGCAAAATCTGCATCTCCTGCATACATGTCCCTGAGTTTTTCAAAACCCAATGTCTTGATTCAGAACTACTGCAACAACAAACATTTCCTGCTCAAAGCATCAGCCACTTTGTTAGCAGTCCCTGAAATGTGTTTAATTACAAATGTGAAATTTTGCATATACTCTACCCATTTTGCATGTTTCTAGTTCAACTTCTCCTGTTGACTCACAAACTGCAATGCATGATTATCACTATACAGAATAAATTCCCTTGGAATCAAATAGTGCCTCCACTTTTTCAGCGCCTATATGATAGCATAAAACTCTTTATCATACGTGGAGTATTTCATCTTTGCTTCATCCAACTTCTCACTGAAATATGCAACTGGTCTGTCCTCCTGACTCAAGACCGCTCATATGGCATATCCGCTCCCATCACATTTCACTTGAAATGTCTTCTGGAAATCCGGTAACACCAACACTGGTCGTTCTGTGATCTTCCGCTTCAACAGATTGAAGCTCGTCTCAGCCTCTGTTGTCCAATGAAAATCCTTATGCCACTTTTTCACTGTATCCATCATTGTTGCGCTAATTCCACTGAAATTCCTGATGAACTTTCGGTAGAAACTAGCCAAACCATGGAAACTTCTCACCTCGAAAATATTTCTCAGTGATGGCCAATTCTTGATCACTTCCACCTTTTCAGGATCCATTTTCAACTCATTAGCTGATATGACAAAACCCAAATAAATGAGCTCTGTCTTCATAAATGAGGACTTCTTCATATTGATTAACATCTTCTCCTGCTGTAGCTTCCTCATCACAATGGTCAAATGCTTCAAATGTTCATCCTTTGTCTTACTGAAGATCAGTATGTCATCCAAATATATGAAGACAAATTTCTCGATGAACTCCCTCAGGACTTCATTCATCAGCCTCATAAATGTACTTGGTGCGTTTGTCAAACCAAACGGCATGACCAGCCATTCGTACAAACCCTCATTTGTCTTGAATGCTGTTTTCCACTCATCACCTTCCCTCATGCAAATATGATGATATCCTCTTTTCAGATCAATCTTTGAAAAAAAAATTGCCCCACTCAGGCAATCCTTCAGATCATCCATTCTCGGCAGTGGAAATCTGTACCTGATGGTAATTTTGTTGATCGCTCTTGATTCGGTACACATTCTCTAGCCACCATCCTTCTTCGGACTAAGCACTGTTGGAACAACACACGGACTCAATCTTTCTCTGACTAATCTGTTTTCCATCAAATCCTGGACCTGTCTTTTGACTTCCTCATTCTCTTGCGACGTTAACCTGTACGCGGCTTTATTCGGTAAAATCGCTCCTGGTATGAGGTCTATGTGGTGACTCACACTTCTCATTGGTGGCAACGAATGGGGTAATTCGTCCATGATTATGTCAGTGAACTCTCCCATCAGTTCCTGAATCTCATCTGGTAAATCGTCCACTCTTGTGCTGGTCAGAACAATTCTCGGTTTCCTGACCACAAAGAATTGTGGATATTCCTTCTTCTCCATCTCTATGAGAAGTTTCTTCCCACTCATGAGAAGTATTGTGCTGCTTACTTCTGGTTTCACTTCCTTGTCCTTTATCGGAAGCAATCTGTGTGCTCTCCCATCCTTCTCCAGGGTATATGTGTTCATTCTCCCATCATGAACCACATTTATGTCATATTTCCATGGTCTACCCAGTAATAAATGACATACATCCATGGGAATAACATCACACAAGATCTTATCATTGTATCCTCCTATTTTAAATTCAACTAAACACTGTTTAGTGACACTCACCTGATGTCCCTTCTGTAGCCATGAAACTTTGTATGGACTCGGGTGATCAGTCATCTCCAGCTCCAACTTCTCCACCATCTCGGTTGAAACGAGATTACCGGTGCTTCCACTGTCCACAATAACCTTGCATTTCCAGCCCTTGGTCTTGCATGTGGTTCGGAACAGTCTGGTCCTCTGAGATGTGTCCTCCACCTCCTTCTTGGGTGTTAAGAGAACTTTGTGCACCGTCAGTGATCTCCCACTTCAGGTGTCTTCATTCTCAACATCACGCCTCTACGCTTCAGTGATGTGAGCTTCTCCAATATCCTTTTTCTCCGGACACTCGAATGACTTGTGCCCGTTCTTTCCACATGTAAAACATGTGATAACTCCACCTCTGCCTCTTCCTCTACCTTTGGTACGAGGAAAAGTATTTGCGTCAGCATATCCGCCACCCTGCTCTGTATGTTGTTTCCTTGGCTCAACATATTGCTGTCCTCGTTGTGAGGTTCCGCCTCTCTCAATCTTACCTTGAGGTTTCTTCCATTCCTCCTTGGGCTTCTGATATTTCTCTTGGGCAACTGCCTTGCCTCTGGGCTGACTCCTGCATCGCCCTCGCTGACCTTGCTTACGGCTCAGCTTCTCTTCGGCTTTCAGAGCGAATTGGTAAGCATCTTCCACTGTCTTGATGGTTAGAATGCTTAATTCATCCTGAATGTCATATCTCAGACCATTCAAATATCTCGCCACCTTCTCATCATCGCTCTCCCGATGACCTGCTCTGATGTTCAGTCGATATAACTCTTCAGTATATTCCTTGACTATCATCAGCTTCTGTCTCAGGTTCTGCATTCGCCTGAACAGAGTGATGTGATAGTCCCTTGGGATGAACTTTGCCTTCATCTTCGTGATCATCCGATCCCAAATTTTGATCTTCTGCTTGCCCTTGCAGCGTCTGTCAGCTTGTAGCTCGTCCCACCACAATGCTGCATGTCATTTCAAGCACGTAACAACGTGCTTGACTTCCTTATCTTCCTCCACATCTTCATAATCGAAGTATGTGTCAAGAGCTCGAATCCAATCTAATAACTCCTCTGCATCCAGATTTCCCTCATATACTGGAATGTCCGTTTTCGCCTTCGCACCCATTCTGGCGATGGCTTTGATCAACCGCTCGGTTGATGCATCTTCTGCTGTGACCTCTTCTTCATGTCCAGCTTCCTCTTCAACTTCAGAATCTCTAAGATCCCTTGCACCAACTCTGCGTCTTTGATTTGTTTCCATCTCCTCGAGCCTTGCTCAGATATCTCTCATCTGTCGCTCCATTTCTGGATTTCCTGCTGGCCTACCTCTTCTTCGTACCTCCTTGTCTTCGGGATCTGGTGACTGTCTTTCTCTTCTGGGTGGCACGGTGTAATCCTCTCTCTCCCTGTTGTAGAAAACAAAGAGTCACTCCCGCTCTGATACCACAACTGACGCAAATGCCACCCTACGCGCACGTCCACGATCACCAGGACCTTCTCCTCTTTCGGCCCGAAGAGTACAAATACTCTTCTATCTTCCTATCGGAAGATCTACCCACAGTTTCTTCCTTATTCGATTCCCTTCTCTGCACTCGGAGGGTCGGAACTTTGTGCCTTCGCGAGTTCGAATTTGAATCCTGGACTCTCGGATATCCGGGACCCGAGACGTCGGTCAATCGCTGACTTCCTTTACTCCGCTATTGGGACTTCGCTCTGTCGCGATCTCTCCACTCGCGACTCAAATCAATTGGAGCTTCAACTTCCGATACGCGATACGCCGAGGTGCCGATCTCGCGACCTCACAACTTCGCTACTCGCGAGTCTAATTATCCTACCTGTCAGCTCCCGATGCCCGAGATGCTGAAACGCCGATATCCCACGTCGCCTGCCACTTCTCCCTGCTATGGCCCACACTATCCACGAAATCATCGAGACTTCGCATCTCTCTATATCGCGACTTCCGCCTCAAAGAGTTGGAGTCTTACCTCACAAACTTCCGATATGCCAGTGCACGAGTAAAATCCACGCTCCTCGTGATCTCGTTCGACGGCTCCTGCTCGCCCGAGCTTCGAACCTTCTTCCGCTCCTACACTGTAGCTTTCTTGCACCTCCGCAATATCCAATGGCTCTTGGAACTTCGCCAAATCTCCCTGGAGAATTTCGTCCGTCCGTTCTTCCGTACGCAACCTTCAACACGAAGCGTCTCTCCACGAGACTCATTCGTCAACCTGCAACTCGTCTGTTCCACCTGCTCACGTAACTTCTCTCCACTGCCCTTCAACAACTTTGAAGGCTTATCCCTCCTGAGCTTCTCAACTTTGATTCCCTCAGGAAGAATTTCTTGCATGCACCCCTTGCGGAAATTCTTCAAACATGACTGAGTGATGAAGCTTTCGATCCTGCGCACTCCTGCAGCAGAAATCTTTCAATCCCTTGCTCAGAATCACAACTCTGAGTCTTTGTCCAGCCTGCGCACGCCTTGCACGGCTCTGGTGCCAAATCTGCGCTTCTTGGAACTTAGAACAAAAGTTCCCTCTACTTGAACACTGCAGTCACGCACTCCTTGCGGACAAATTCAACTGCACTCCTTGCAAGAATTATCTAGTTCAAGATAGAGAAACAATTGAAACTAACTCCTTGTTCTCCCAGGCTTTACTTCAACCATGAAATCACATGCACAACATATAAAAGCAAATGTATGAAAAGAAGCAAACATTCATGAGCATAATATCAACAATACACAGAGAATAACCCAACCATGGAATTGAATCGAAGCTTTCTTCTATTAATTCAATATCTATACATGGAAGTTCTTCATACACTTCTCTGCTCTGCTCTTCTCTTCAGAATACTCTCAATGATTCTGAATTATATTGCAATGTACAAAGGAGGGTGTCTATATCCTGTTTCCCTCTCGAACTCTAAGGCTATCAAATCTAGAATTAAATTCCTACCTACTTTACATTAAATCTATTAAATGCCTCATCTACCTAAGGACGTGAGCTTATCCGCTCAAGGTCAAAATACACATTAATGTTTGCACAACAATATCAAGGTGTTTCAAAATTTGTGTAGGTGCTATCTAGCTATCTTTTCTGCTCGATGTGTCGGCTCGCTTGACGAGTTGTCGATGCTCTTGCATCACCATGCCACTTCCTTTTGTCCTCTTTCCTTGAAGACGATTCCCCTGATACTCCAACACCTGTTTTCCCTTATTCAATGTATGTCACTTGAACATAAACCTCATCAATATTAGTTGGTCCAAACATGAATACAGTGCTTCTAATATGTGCAGGTAAACGTTCTATATACTTCATAAGAGTTTCTTGGGTATGTAAAGGGACATCTAACATCAATGCCATTTTTCGAAATCCATCTGTACACTCTTGCATTGTTTGTCCTTTTCTTAGTTTTAAAGCTTTCCATTCAATTAATTATTTTTCTTTATAACTGAAAGGATAGAATTGCTTCCTAAGTGTAGCAATGAAAATTTTCCATGATGGAAATACATTACCCACTTGTTGTGTTCTTTTTTGCAACTTTCTTTGCCACCAGATGAGTGTTGTGCCTGCAAGTCTCAAAGATGCCAACTTGATTTGTGTGGCCTCATCCTTGATATGTTGCACGCTGCAATAAACCTCCATATGTCTGACCCAATTGTCAAGTTTCTCTGTATTAACTTCACCATCATATATGGGTAACTCAAATTTAACATCAAGTTTTAATAATGGCATTTCATTCTTATGTTTATGAACATGTTTCTTTGCATGGGATTTAGAACTTGAACTTGAAGAAGAAGGAGAAGAAGGAGGTGATGATGGAGGTGAAGGAGGAATTTGAGGAGGATCCTCTCCTTATTCACTTTTTCCCTTTGAAGATTCACCCAGATTTGATATTTTCCATTCCAAGTAATCCTCATACAAAAATTTCATCACCTCCGACATAGAAAAAAAGTTTTTCGAAACTCTTTCTCATCCTGAGAAAGTCCCTCTTCTGATGCCATCTTCTCGCTTTGAGAAGTTCTCTTTCTCAATCCAATCAATGGATTATGTTCAACAACCTTGCCTTCACCACGATGTAGATTTTTACTAGTTAACATGCAAAAGTCAAATCCAAATGTCAACTAGCTCTGATACCACTTGATCCGAAAAGATCTTTTACACGACTATGGTTGAGTTACTAAGCATGTGTTGATTAACCAATTAGGAAGCTTAATGAAAGAGGAAGAAGATATGAGAATATATCACATCCATGAAAACATGCATAGAACTGAATTGAATAAATAAAACAACAACAAACCATAACACCAATGTGATAACGAAGTTCGACAATCTCGCCTACGTCTCCGGGCCTTTGTCTCAGTGGGTGAGGCTTTCTTATTTATGTTAAAATCTCAATAAGTACATCACAACAATGCCAAAAGGTTACAAAAATGATTTGGTCTTGTTCTACCAGATCTCAAGAACCCAATAGAAGAAACGACACTCAAATCAGATGACCGACGCTCCCAGAAATGGCCTGCAAAGGTGCGCTCCTCGACAACTTCCCTGCATAAAAATGGCTTTGGCTTGGCAAATATTCAACATAAACCTTCTCTGAATCCCCTATCATGGCCTCAAGAAGGCCTAGTTTATATAGATTTGAAGTTGGTAACCCTTTCCCAACTTCCCCCCAAGATCTGGCCTAAAAATGGGCCCAATATCCTCCAAAAAGGGCCAAAAATATCCAATATTAGCTGAATAAATCAACAAAATCACTAATATAAAGTTGAAAACCCAACTTATGCATAAATAAAGGTTGAAGCCCCTTTTCCTGGGCATGTGCCCCCTTGCATGGTCACATGGAAACAATATATGGCCAAGCACTAGCCCCTAATGGCTGAGCGCTGGCTCTTAGCCCATACTCATAGGTCACATGGCGATAACTCATAGGGCCATGCCCCTATATGTGCGCTTGGGATAAGGTCAGAGCTCCGGTCGCATGCACAAAAGGTTCTAGAGGTTAAGCACTGGAGTAATGGTGCCCACACCCTTTTTGGAACTGTGTAATGTAGCACCCCTTTTAAACTGTGTTCATATGTATTGATAAAGTTGTGGGCTGGGGCTTAGCCCCAGCCCCCTTCCACCTCCACTCTACCATATATGCATTTTATATATTTTGATATAGGTTTGTAATAACAAGCCCCACTTAAGGCGCAATGGCTATCGAACCTTTCCCAAGGAATTTCATCTACCAACAGGTCATGGGGTCGAATCCCATGAGCTCCAAAACATTTTAACCAACCATCAAATGATAGGGTGCCACGTGGCATCCCATGCCTGGGCCATGTGGAACCATTTAATTTATCAAGAAAGTGCCACTTTTCAACATCTGATTGGATCATCGTCATCTGCCCAGTCAGCCTGTTGTTGTGCTGCCATTTGTCTCAATGCTACATCAACATGATGATGTCAGCATTGATGTTTTTTCCTGTTGACTTTTTGCCTATTTGGGAAAATCAACAGAACACGATATCAGGAGAATACAATGCCCGTTTGAGCCCATTCAAGATGTGTTGGGTTCATATCGACGAGGCCTACGCACATGTCCATTTTTAAGCCATTCTAAGAACTTTTATTTTTAGGCCTTTCTAAGCCCTATCAGGCTCCTGGATCCGATTCTAGATCAGTAGGGATAGGTGCCTGACAAACTCTACTGATATGAAGTTCTTATGGATACCGCTATCAATGATGAAGTGCAACATAGTGTCTTTCACCCACATCTCTGAATGAAAGAGGCACTCGTCTTCCACTGGCTCATTAGGTTCACCAGGATGGATCTTGGTGGTAGCAATGGTGGCACTGGGTTCCACGTTAATGATATGTCTCCCCTTTTATGGTCCTAAATCAAAGTCATAACCCGCATCTAATTTAGAGGCTTTTACCTCAGCCACCAATGACTACTTTGAGTGATAATCAACAGTGTTATACCAAGGGCTCTTATGGAAGTCGCACCACTTATTAGTATCTTTCTTCATCTTCCCATTGTCCTTCTTTTCTTGTGGCTTGGACTGGTTGTCCTAAGGTTGCCAATATTTTCTCCATCCTTTGTTTTATGGGTTGGGTCTTCTCTTTCCCTGCTTCTACTATGAGGGGTTCTCAAACCCAAACTGCCAAGTGTTTTGTTTTAGATTCTGCTAGATTTTGACGAGATATCGATAGGCCATGCCCAAGGATGAGATGTCCAAAAACTCCATTTATGTCTGGATGTATCTATGCGGACCAATGCAGTACTTGAGCACCAAATTTCGCTCAAAATATTTGATACCCAACTTGGTGCGCAAGGTATGGAAGACATTAGTGAAGTCTGCCATTGTTTGGTCTCTTTCCTACTGTAGTGTGGTCCATCTTGTATACAAGTCATCATAACTTCCAACAAGGTAGTATTTTTCCTTAATAACATCCATGAAGGAACCCTAAGTGGGTGAAACTACAAATAATGTGGATCCCTTTATTTCCTTTTTCTCACAAAAAGTCTCCAACCAATATTTGACATGGGGGATGACCTTGAGGAGCACAAAAGTAATCTTTTCTCTATCAGAAAAGTTGTGGAAAAAAAAATACCCTTTTACAAGGTTTAACCAGTGATCTACGACATCCACATCTATTTGACCTTAAAATATAGGAATATAAAAATTGATCTGTACCTTGAAGGGGGCGACACCTCTGCTTGAGGTGGATGTGTCACTTGTCGGCATCCATCAAAGGATTTTTTCAAAGCTGTCCATCATCTCATTCGTCTGTCGCTCAAGAGATTCCTCGAGCAACTTTTTGAAAGGATCTACTGTCCTATCTAGTTTTGTTTCACCCACCATGGATGGTTTCTTAGGCATGCGAGAGTAGTTTTCCTTAAGAGAAACAAGTTCAAGACCCAACTCTCTATACCCTAACCGAGTCGGGGACATGCATTAAAAAAAATGACAAGGAGCAGACCGCTCTGATACCACTAATCCAGATTTATGAGAGGAACGAAATGAAACCACAGATTATAATATTAACATAGAGACACAATGAACAATAACATAGATACAGTAAAACTTGACTTCTATTAAATAAGAAATATGATGAAAACTGTAAAATGCAGACTAAAAATAAGCTTGCTAGAATGATGGCATGTTATCTCTCAGAAGAGATGTGACGACTATTCTCATTCGCAAGAAGATTAGTAAAATGAGGCTCTAAAGGAATTTTTACAATAAACATGAATTCTAAAACCCTATATACATCCAAAAACTTAACCCTAGGAGATGAAGCGCCAAAATTCATGTGGGGCTCATTGGGGCAAGTTAGTACATCAACTTCTCGAGGTTGTAACTTTTGCATACGAACTCCATTTAGGGTGCACGATAGCTCGTTGGAAAGGTAGTGACGAGGAACTTCATTTATGGGGCTCCATCAGAGCCTTTGACTATCATTAAGGTGCCCTATCATGAAAAATAATCATTTGGGCCCTCAAAATGCCCCTGAAAGTTCAGGAACTGAAAAAATGCTAAAAATAGTAAGTTGCCAAAAAAACTATTTTGAGCCAGTTGGAAAAGGTGTGTGGCCACCAAGATCCTCCTGGATAAAAATGGGTTTTCATGGTTTTAGTGTGAAACATCATTAGTTCGAAATGAAAATCTCCACAAAAAATATCAACAACCTAGATCGTAGTTTGGGAGAAATCAATTGTTTATCAATGACTACAAGAATAGACCGTTCCTATGATTGCACAGTTTTTAATCTTGCTCCAAATCCGCATGGTAAAATTCAAATACCCTTTTCAACCATTAAATATTTTTTGTGGATTTGTTATCATCATTTAACTCTATTGGATATAGAAGAATCTTGGAGCTCTTCTTAAGATTTGTTAGTGAAGTCATTGGAGATATTTATGCGCTGATTGTTAGTTGCTAACTTTTAGCAAATGTTTTAACCACATGATAAATTTTTGGATCTAAATTTAATATTTGTTATTTTAGTTTCAAGGCAAGCTCATGTATAAAAGAGATTACCTTGTCCATTCTATAAGATGACTCTTGGAGCAATGTCCAAGATATGATGA
>ML791995.1:69212-119754 GCA_009831015.1 Picea engelmannii | reverse complement strand
CTATAGGAGATTCTAAACCATATGCTTTAACAATTAATTGTGACTTGAGGATCTACATTTCTGATTTTAGTAGATTATAATTCAAGAATGAAATTAGATTAATTTACATGCAATTGATTTCATATAATTTTTTGAGTTGTACCTCAAATACACCAAATGAAGGACTGTTGCAAGAAGGTTCAAATTCCAAGGATTGAATAACTGAATGTAGCATGATATTTCAATGATTGTGGATAAAGTAGGATATAAATTAGTGGTTTGTTTTATTTTTGCAATGCCATTTCAATTCATAGGTTAACGATGCAATTCCCATTTCTTAGAAGCATATTAAATAAACTAGTACAAGATAGGATATTGTAAGCCTACACATATAGTGCATGACATCTCACAAGTTTACAATCTTCAGATTGATAATTAAATGAAACATGATATGTTCAATACTTCTTTAGAGTGGTCTTCCCTTCTAGTTCTCTTCAATGTGTGCATAAAGAGTCCAATATGCTATCTTCCTTATGGTAATAACCTATGACATAACATACTTAACCTCTAACAATCCATGAACAACAATAATAGGGTTGTAGGTCTGAAGCTATTGCCTCATCTCTAGTGGACATCCCATGAACAATATTTATCTCCAACCGTGCTCTTTTCTTCCAAATTTTTAGCAACAAGATTCCCCCATCTTCTTTGGGCTCCTACCAATCACTAGCATGTGGGACACTTCTTTCATTGACAACCATTGTAGCCATCATAACAACTAGGAAAACTAGGCAAAAAACATCCCCATCCTCACCATGCCCCACGAATGGTTGAATCATCATAATGGAAGAATATGCATGAAACATACTAAAGAAGATGTTTTCTTGCATGTGACCTCTCTCTCTCTTCCCAATGATATGATATATATAACACCTATACTTAGTCTGCATGCACAAGTCAAATGTTGATGGGAAAATTGTTAGAAAGAACATGCAATAAATGATTGTACTCCAAAGGACAATAACAAGGTCAAATCATCCATAAACCCCCTTTCCTCTTTCCCTCTTGTGGTATCATAGTCCCCCTATTTCCCCTTCAAGTGACTGTTTTGGTGGATAACATATAATCATGCATTTTCCTTATTACATATACATGAGCATATCATGGAAAATATACCCACCACATTGTGAACCTATCCCACCACTTGGACTTCTATGCATTCACTAGTCGAACCTTGGCCTTAAGCTCCACACCAGGAATATTTACAATGCATTTCACATATTTACAACATGATATCATTATATCTTAGCCCACATGGCTTGATTCCCATCACATAAAACATCACATGATTTATCACATTACAATTCAAGGGTCAAAATACACACTACAAGAAGGACTCAATTCCCACAAGTCTTGGGCAAATTTAAGGGAATAAATATCCACACTTGTGTCCTTTTAGACAAAAAGAATATTTAGTTACAATCCATTGTCAATTTTCTCAACATACCATAAGTGCTAACATACCATGATCATTATGCCAATAGGGGTGTCCATAGAGGTAGTGACCCTCCTACTAAGATAATAGTTGATGGGTTGAGGGATTTATACAGGTGCATGCTTGACATGTCCCTCTTCATCTATGGGACATGTTGTGTGGGTTTGTATGTGTGAATAATAAAAGTGGAATATGGTGTGTTTGATGTCTTTCTTTACAACCATAAAATCTCCTCTCCCTCTCCAAATTAGAGAAGGGATCACTTCCCACACAAACATATTCAAAAGAAGATTGTGAAAAACATTGTATAAAGTAAAGTAATGTCGTTTATTTGTTTGAATTTCATTTAATTATTTTGTGTCAAATTCTAATGGAAATAAGGAACAATATGGTCGAAGAACAAATAAAGGGAACACACACACACATATGAAGATAAATAAGAGAATGAGCACATGCTTCCACAAAAAGAAGACAAATAGATGAACAATTCTACATTTTTGGGGCCATTCTAACTAGAGCTAAGTGGGAGGAATTTGAAATTAACCAATTGCCAAACCTAAAGATTGTCTCTAATTGCACAAGTAACATCTCCATTGTTTAACATTCACAAAGAATCAATTTATATATTGAAAATTGACAAGCACATAGAAACCCAACTAGGCTAATCATATTACAATGTAGTCATGAGAACCAAACACTAATTGTTCCACACAACTTCTCAGTAAATATTTATATTATTTTGTATGTAATTATGTAATTAGGAAGAAGATAAATTATATGATAATAGCAAAATATATAAGTGAAATGAGATTTTATTCTATAGATTTTTGACAAATTGTTTTTAGAAAAAAAAAAATTTACAATTTTTTTTTGAAATTTGTTTTATTCAAATAACAAAATTTAAACCTTAAATTTTTTTCTTAATTTAAAAATAATAAATAAAATTTGAGAGAGGGACATGACATTTTTCTTGTGGATATTTCGAAGTCACAATCCAATAACAAAGATATTTAATTTAAAATTAATTTTAATTTGAGTGCGTTGTAAGGGTTTATTAAGACATCTAAATACTAAGCATGTTGGGGTTTCTCTTGCAACATTATGATTTTTTTTTTCTGGTTTAGTTTTTCTGGTTTAACCAAGAATTATTCAATATACTATAAATTAAAAAATATTTATTTTATATTTAAATAAACAATATTTTATATTTAAATAATTTTATGTGTGAGTTAAGTCACTACACTAAAAATGAAGGGAAAGATAGTGTTGGTGTCTCTAATGTAGGGAAAGATAATGTTGGTGTATCTACATTACAATGATGTATTTGACATTGACAAGCAAACCACTAGACTCTATCTCTATTTTTTAATATTGTTTTCTTCTGTCAAAGTCTCCAGAGGTTTAGATCATCATTCATCCATAGAGGTCTAGACTCTATCTACATAGTGTTGCTACATGACCTATTTTGGATTCCACAATGTGGATATTGATTGACAAGCAAACCACTAGATTGTGTTTTTTATTTTTAATGCATTGAACAATGTGGGTAAATGTGCAGAGCAGATATGTTGCCCCATCACAAGATGACTCTTCTATGTAGCATAAAAGTTGATATAAGATGAGAATGTGCACTCATGTGAAATGCAAGTGTAAGGACAACCCCACGTGCTTGTCATTTGTTGAGTTATCATGCCATGTGCCTTTACAACAAAGAAAGTGATATATAAGGTTAAGATAATAAAATCAAATCTATGTTACATGATATTTCCCCATAACCTTAGAAAGAATAATCTAGCTATAGGAAAATCAATATTCAAATATCGTATTCATATTCATGATTTATATATAAATTACTTTATAAGATTACTTGAAGATGCATATAATCCCGGGTTATTTTATTATGAAGATGCATATAATCCATTGTATTAAAACAGTAAGAATGGCATTTTCCTTACACAATAAAGTATGACTATTTTGTTCAACTGATTTGATTTTTAATTTTATCTCCATAAACTTAGATTTGAAATTGAACATTTTTTTGGTGGATTGTGAGCAATTAATTAATTATAGCCATGTCTCTTTACAAAATAAAATTAAGATAAAAGAATAATTCATATATCATTCAACATTTAAAAAAATTTGGGCTTTGAGCAATTAAGTAATTGCAGTCATGTCTTTTGAAATAAGAAAATTAATTAAAATAAAAGCGTAATTTACATATTTTATATAAGAAAATAAAAATAAAAGAATAAATTTATATAATAAAATAAGTAATAAAAGAAGATAAAATGATAACTAAAATATATATTCAAATAAAATTAAGTGATAAGTTCATAAACATTAAAAATAAATAATAAAAGAAGATAAACTGATAAGTAAAATACTTATTAAATAAAATTAAGTGATAAGTTCATAAACATTAAAAATAAGTAATAAAAGAAATACAATTATAAG
Source organism: Picea engelmannii (assembly GCA_009831015.1). NCBI lineage: Eukaryota > Viridiplantae > Streptophyta > Pinopsida > Pinales > Pinaceae > Picea > Picea engelmannii. Next base: position 115,826 of record ML791995.1, on the reverse strand, counting down.
TAAAACACTTATTAAAAGAAGATTAAGTGATAAGTTCATAAACATTAAATTCAAAAGAATAAATTTATAAAATAAAATAAATATTAAAAGAATGTGATAAGCTTATAAATTTATAAAAGAAAATAAAAATTTAAAAAAGATTAAGTGATAAAGTGTTAATAAAATAAAATAAAATATTATAATTATTATTTAAATAATGAGAAAATATTAAATTTAGAATACTATTTAAAATTGTTTTTATTTAGTTAGAATTTTATTTTTTTAAGGTAAGTAAATATGTTAATGATTGAATATTTATAAGCATTAGGAATTAGGAATAGAAGTCTATCATTTTTGAAAATACATCATATTATTATAGATGACAAAGTTTTATTTTAAATAATAAATGAAATTGTATATAATAAGATAATATTAATAAAAGCTAAGCTAACAACTTTAAGTACCAAAGTAATTTTTTTTTTTTTAAATTTGATAATTTTTTATTTTTTTATTTTAAACAAAGGATAATTGAAAATATAAAAATTAAAAATAGAGAAAAGTATATATATAATAAAATAATATATAAAAACTAAAACAGAGGAAAAATATTATTTATATGATGATGATGATGACGATGATTAACGTTCACTAAGACCGAATTGGTCTATCGAACTTTAAAAGGGTAAGTGATTACTTACGATTCTTTAGAATTTGGTTTCTGTGCTCGAAAAGCATTAAGAAAAGCTTTCCAAGATCACCATACTTTTGTTGAGTTAAGAGGTTAGGAAGGTTGGTACCGTGATACATATTTTGAAAATGAGATCTAATATGGGTATAGGCTGGGTAAATCTAAGAGAAAGTACTTTTCATCTTCAACATTCTTAGTGTCACAAAGGTGACACACTCTTTCATCCCATGGCATTTTAGGAATCGACCAATGCTCAGTTTCACTATGGAGCTCATGAGAATTTGTTCTTATCTTAGCAATGCTTATTTTTTTCTTTACACTTGGCAAATCAGATAGATAATTTTGATCTTATAGATTAGGGTTGATTACATCTTTATAATACCTTAATTTTCTTTTTTCCTCTAACTCTTTATCACACCACATTTTCTCTTTAAATTTTGATTTGACGTTTTTTTTAATAGTATCTTTATTATGCAAAATGGTTTCTTCCATGATTCCCCAATAGTTTAGCCAAGACCGAGCGTCTTTATGCCATCCTCGCTTGAGTTGATGGTGGTTATGACTTGATTTTGAAGCAATTTTAGGTAGCCTCTTATCTTCCATGTTGTTTAACTTGTTCTTATACATTAGGTATCTAGTCATAGCCATACTCTCAATGGGGGAGAGGCTTGTTTCTAAGAGGAGGATGGGATAGGGCATATTTCCTTTAATTTTGAGATTGTAGGTTATAAAATTCTTTTGTATTTGCTCTATCTTTCTCTAGGGTTCACGAGAGATACTACAACCCCATACTTCACATCCATAAAGAATAACATGTGTAACAAGAGTCTCAAAGAGGAGTTTCTTCTTATCCCAACTCCAAAGATGAGTTGATTTACAATTGTTTGCAAGCCCATAATAAGATTTCCATCCCCCAATAATCCTTTTCTCAATGCTATAATTCGAATTGAGCTTGTGGTGAATATCAATTCCAAGATATTTGTATGAAGTCACTTCCTCCAAGTTTTTGTTGTCATATACAAAGGTATCATAAGGGATCTTATTGGATTTAATAATCATGACCTTAGTCTTATCACTATTAAGAGTCATACCCATATTGGAGAAAAAATCCTTGAGGATTCTTAGTTGGTTTTCAAGATCATGGGACTCCTTGCCATAAGAATGATATCATCGACATAAAGAAGAAGATTGATGACTATACCAGTGAGAGTAGGGCCGACAGAACCTGCTTTTTCCAAGCATTCTTCTAACTTGTCAATGTATTTAAAAGGGTAAAAATGAAAAAAAAAAACTATAAAAATAAGTGATTGAACTTGAATATAATTTTTTTAATAATAATAAAGTGAAAAAAATAAAAATATATATGATTTATATCACATAAATGAAAGTGAAAATGAAAAATATATTACTTAAAAAAGTGAGTGATTAAACTTATAATAATAATAATAATAATAATCATCATCATCATCATCATCATCTATGTTTAATGTCACGACCAAGGCAGACACCAAATTGGTGTATGAGACCCCCTTTGCCCAATGATTTGACTAGTAAAGTCTACAGAGGTATACATACCCTACCCCCCTCTGGATTTGAACTTGCTACCCCCTAGTAGGAAACACATGTTCCTAACCATTAGGCCCACTCAAGCTATATAACCAAAAGGGAAGGAAAAACAAAAAAGGGAAAGTAAGGAGGGAAAAATGAAAGGAAGGAGAACACTCAAAATTAGACTATGAAATATTAAAAAAAGGTTAATAGTAAAAGGAAAGGTTAATGGAGGGAATAAGATGATATATAGAATAGAAAACATGGATAAAGAAAGAAAAAAAGGGATGATAAACACGAGGATAAACATGTGAAGAGAAGATAAAAACAAGGTATGGGATTGGCAAAGGAAGATGAGAGGGGTAGGGATGGAGGTAATATTTTTTTTTTTGTCAATAATCCCAAGTATTTATATTACTAATGAGAAGATAATATACAAATGTTTTTACTGCTGGCCTACCCGTAGGGAAACCAGACCAACAACAAAATATAACACTATCATTCTGAGTTTGCTTGATACATCTAATGCTTGTAACTGATAAACTGAAACAAAGATGACTTCTAGTTCCATTGTCTATCATATTCTTCTTATTTAATCTACTATAAGGAGGTGGTAAACCTAGATATCTCATGAAATTCAACAAAAAACACAGATGGAACAACATAAAAGACTTAGCTAATGGTTCTTCCTTCTGCTACTGGAACTTGGGGCTAGGCATAGTCTAGATTGGACAAGTCCATATCAGCTAGCTTGTCTACAATCAGGTTGAACTTGTGGTCAACCAACTTAACATGGAGATGCACATCGTCGAGCTACATGATAATTTCTTGACGAGCTTCATGATGGTCCAACGAAACCCGACCCATCAAAGTCTTCAGATGCCAGTAAATATACACTATTTTCAAATACTGCAAAGTCCACCCTTGGATGGTGCTAGTATCAAGAACCCATGGGTTGGTGGTCTCCCTAACCTCTTCATCAGGGATGAATCTCCTCAGGACACAAACAACTACCTTAGCCAGGTCCATCTCTTTCTGAATTTCTGGAGGGGTGACAGAGCGATAGGAGTCAGTCGATCTTTCGACCGCCTCCACCAGGAAGAAGCCCGATTGAGTTCTGAGTCTATGTGAGGCACCACCATGGCCTCAACAAGAGGATATTCCTCTTGCCATATCAAAGGAATAGGGAAAACAAAGCACAAGATACAAGAGTAGGGAGGTGGAGGAAGTTTCCACTACAGGGTGGAGCAAAGAATACATGGAGGGAGGAGGGGGATGACGGTGACGAACAACCAAAGAGAAGCAAAAAGAAAGTTAGAGAGGGGCGCAAAAACAAAGCCGCTGAAATCCAGGATCCATAAGTAGAGGTTGCACCCATAATTGACGAGGATATGGCCGTATCTATCATTAAGCATAACTGCTCCACCACCTTCGCAGACCACATGTGAAGGACAAGAGGATTGAATAAGTGAGGTGAGTGCAGGATCATGAGTCGAATGCCAAGATGAAACAAATCAAGTGTCAGGATAAGACAAGGGCGAGAGAGATTAACTCACATGGGGAGGTGATGTGGGTGACGAAGGTGGGTGGCAATTGTCGATAGCGCAGGGGGCCAGGTGGAGGGGGAGGGGGGTCAGGGGCCCACTTGTGCTTTGAATGCATCCCTAACACCCCATGCGGGGGAGGGATGGAGGTAATATCAAGATTGGAATGATTAGGAGTTAAAAGAGGGGAAATAAGGAAATTCAAGGGGAGGACCATAGTCTTGAAAGATGATAATGGAGGGGATAAGTGAGAGGGTAAAATGGGATCAATTAAGAGTCATAATACTTTTGTGGGTTTAAAAATGCTCGATGATAGGTTGTTAATATTGGTTGAGATTGTAATTGTTTATATGATTAATGATATGGTGGTTTTGATGAATTTGTGAAAGTGGGTTGTCCTTATTTCCCTTACATGGGTTTGATTCCCCCAAGTAACATGGTTTCCCCTCATGAGTTAGCATACTTCCGTACGGAGTTGTTGTTCATTGAAATTTATCATGGTTGTTAAGTTGGGGAAAAAATCACACACCATAACTACAACATGGTGCCCCGCCTCTTAATAAGTGTTGAATGATTGATAATGAAAGTATTATATGAAACATCCTCAAGAGTTTCCTTTTTAAATCTTTGGTTTTTCGTTTTGATCTCAAAAACCTCCCTAATGCGACTAGTGGGAGAGTGTTAAGTTTTAGCTAAGATTTTTATGGATAAAATAATATGCGATGCTTGGTATGATTTGAATACTAAGAAATGGTGGATTTAGTGGTGTAATTATAATTAGTAGAGTAATATCCTCTTGGTGATACATTTTCCCTTCTTTTTCCTAAGCACAAATTTCTCGTGCAAACCTTTTAAGTATAACACTTTTGTCATGCATATGTAGGGAGCAATGTCTTGGTCAAAGGTCTTGACCACATGCAACCTAAATTTTCATATGTTAAATTCATGTTGAGGTGGGGAAACCTCTCACAAATCTTGCTACGGTCCAATATTCCCATAACCTGCATTCCTGCACTCACATTTCATACTAGTTATCACATTTCATACTAGTTACCATGCATCCCTACAATCCGCATCCCCAAAAATTGCATTCTCATTCCTCGAGGTTCATGCAAGGAAATGACATCTGAAATTCCTCCCACACACATTCCTTCCCCCACATACATTTTTCCTCTTGCACCTCACATTTCGCATGATACTCTTGCTCCCCGTGCTGACATTCCATGTGTACCCCACGCCACATTCCATGTATGGCATGATTTTTGGTTTCAAGGTAATCATATCATATCCACTACATATCTTTCACATGGAAAAAATGACTATTGTTAATTAATGGGGAGTATTTCTCACACATTTCCCCTCAGGACTTGTGTACGCAAATGACTGTTACCATTTAATGAACGACATGCACCAAGTGTACAAGGGGGTAAATTTGAATAGTAGATTGACCCCTAATTTATGATTATCAGGGCACCTACTAGACATAAAATCTAATTTATACACATAATCCTCGCACTTACCTAAGCACATTGAAAGTGGAAAATATGGTGAACAAGAAAAAGTGAGAACCTCTATGTGGAGATACAATGAATTCTTTGGCCTAATAAAGTAGTGTATTTCAATGGTCTATTGCATATAAATGGTAATCTGAGCGTTCCCATGATGATACACTTAAAAACAAAGTTCAAAGATTTGATTCAAAGTTGCGATTAATCGAGGTAAAGAAGAGTGGAAGGACTCCTATCCTTCCGACACCCAATATGTTTAGAAGGATGATGCAACTATTGGAACTGAACAAGTTCCTAAAGCTCTCTAAGGTCAAATCCTTCTTGTACACTCGGGGTGGTGGTGTGAATTTTCTCATGGTTTTTTTGGTCCAACCTCTTGTCTAACCCTCAAGCCCCAATGACATTGACATATGAATGTTGGCTCAGGAATATAAGTAGTTCATGCATATTTTTGCATGAATGGTCAGTAAAGAATCAATATCTTACATTCTCTAAAGTATGTTTTATATGTCCTACATTACTTGGTACAAGTAGGGGTCATTTTTGATTGGGTCCAAATTATTTCAAATAATATTTCCCACTAGTTGTCAAAATACATTCAAACTAAGAGGTTCTATATGACCTCTTACTTGGGTCTTGCTTTGGTTTATTGTAATACATTTGAGGGCATTCCCCAAGGGGAAATGCTGATTTTTATGAATATCCTGCTCAATTTTTCTACACCACATAATGGAAGCACAAGACATTGTTTCATTTTTACCAAATTCAAGATTCCTTTGTCAAGGAATGCAAAAGTATACTCATCAGAATTGAACTTGTTAGGGTGACAAAGTTGACCAAGGAATTTCTCATAGGGAAGGGAATATGTGGGTTGGAGGGACAATTCATGTACATAAGGATTTTTGGGTTTGAAGGGAAACCTCTTCTTCTTCTCCATTTTTTCCATGATAGGACCTTATTTTTTGTTGAGTTATGTAGACAGTATAGGAAATGGTCCTTATTCTTCAAAAAGAAGAGGAAGTGGTAATTCATTCATATTCCTTTTAATATTGTCGATATTATTGTAAAGAGTTTGTCAATCCTAACCAAGACGACAAGGTTCATTGAGTATTTTAATATGAAAGAAACTGAAGCTTGTAGTGGTTTTGATCTTGAAGGAATTTTCACCACTCATATAGTTTCAATTTCTATGCCTCAGTTTTTAATAGATTGGAATACATTATAGAAGGAGGTGATGGAAATGAGAATCTTCATGTTGAATTCAAGGTGATGGCCATCCTGACCAAAACTAATCCCACAAAGAAGAAGAAAATTGCTCACAATGATTCACATATAAGGGAAATTTCAAATGCCGATGCAATTGAGGTCCCTCTCCCAGAGGAAAACAAGAAGACAAAGCATAGACAAAGGGGAAGATCCACAAAATAGTGCCAAAGGTGGTGTAGTTCATCACCGCCATAAGAGTTCCTCTTCAAGTCGCAAGAATCAAGAAATTAATGTTGTCGTAAGAGAGAGTAATGATGGATGTGCAGGTGATGGAGAAAATGGGGATCCCCATCGATATCGACTGAATATAACACGTGTTGTTACTCCTATGCCCAAGAGGAATAGAAATCCATATGAAGGAAATTTTCAAGACCACAAGGGTCTAGAAACAAATAAAATATACATGGAAGTCGATGAAGTCAATGATGTTCTCGCATGGTCCATGGTACAAATAATAGAAAGTAAGTTAATAAAAAAGGATTTGGGATGGGAGGGGCCAACATTTTTTGAAGATGATTATGTGATTCTTCACCATGCTAAATATGATAAACAATCCAAGAAATTATAGATTGAAAGGGTCAATATAAAGGATAAAAGAGTGACAGGAAAATGGAGCTCTAAAATCGAAGTCAATGTTTTAAGGCCCTTAGGGGTTCTCAGGTTCCATCGGAACATAAGTAAGGCATTAGCTCACTCGATAACAAAGAAGGAGTTAGAGAACACTATATTGAAGAAACATATAAGGGATCTCGAAGTTTCCCTTAAATCGAAGCCATAATTTGTTGATCCCTTATATATGATATTCCCAAATGAGTTCCCTAAACAAGTGGCCATATCAAGTTCTAAGGTCACCAAGACTACTAGAATATTGATGGGTGTTAGGAAACATGTCGTTGAAAAAATCAATAAAAAGTTAGGGATAATCATGGAAGCTCTAGATATTGCCATAGAAGTAGGTATCATGATGAGAAGAGTCCATTAAATTAAGGAATTCTTGCAAAAGTGTTTTTAAACTAATGAGAATTTTAATAAAAATACAGTAAGTACTTTCATTGCAAGGATATCAAGTATGGATGAGATTATGAGACAAAAATAAGATCTTTCCTATGCAAGCTAAGCTAGGTATACTAAGAGTCACATGGGGAACAAAGTTTGATGACCTCATGAATTTTCCAGAAGATGAGATCCAATGTTGGCTAGTCATTTTTTTGAATGAGAATGAATACTAATAATCTATTTCATAACAAAAGAACAACACACTGAGGACTATTAAAGATGATTTGTTTAGGGTTAGAGTGAAATAAGATATAACTGTATGACCATTACACATGTATATTCAAGAATAGATAATGGGTGTGTTGGAATTGATAACTAACCCACCTTGATATTTAAGATTTAAGAAAAAAATATGACATTTCAAACTGACGGTGTTGTTGCTCATTTAAAGAGAAAGGAAAGAAAGTGCAACAGAGAACCACTAGCCCCTGCTTCCATTTTTTTGAGTATAAGCCTTGTTTGAAGAATTCACCTCTGTCACTTTATTGCTCAATCTGTAATCATCTAATCTTGTTATTTCAATGTTATTGTTTATGTAAAAGGCTGATTTCTGATTGCTTCCTTTGTATTCTAGGCTACCTCTACTTTGTATATGGTACAAGGGAGTCCCATCCCATTCCATCATGATTAATATGTAATGTCGATTTTAAGTTCATTTTATTTGATCTTGAAGAATCAATTTGTTTTTTAGTATTTCAACTCCATAGAGAGCTATTTTCGAGCTCATAACTTTTTTGGTTTTTGACTTTTATATGAGCATGAAATATCGAGAATGAGTTTCCTTTATATCCTTATGATATGAATGTCACAAAATCATTTAAAGTTATCTAAAAAAGGGCCATACTTGCTACTCTATATTCGATTTGTGTTTTTTTAAATTTGTTGCTTTCTTTTTCTACGATATGGGGAATGATTATTAGTGGGATAAGAGTAATTTGTTTTCCTTATGATTGATTTTTTTTTCCTTTAATCTTTTCTTTCCATGTTCCATTCATGGGTATTAATCTTTATGAATGAAAAATATGAATGCGTATGAATCTTGGTATGATTGTTATTTGAGTGAGAAACATAGGATCACCACCTTTATAAAAACAAAGAGGGTATCTCTAATTCCAATGAGAATTCCCTAAGAGGTTGTCTCTTGTCCTTGACAAGAAAAGAGATCAACAACTCTTTGAGTCTAGTTTTTATGAGCCTGTTGGTTTGGAATATGTAGGAAATACTACAGGGATAGAAGATCTTATAGACCCTTGATGTACGGGGGATTTTATTTTGTCTTTCACATTGTTGAAGATGTTGCTAAGAGTTATGCAGAGCTTAAATATTTATGGTTTTGATGTTCTTGTTTAAAAGAATTTTTGAAATTTGGTCAGTGATTCCTTGGATGAAGAGAATGTAGGTTTAGGTGTTGAAGGGGTGGGTCTTGGAGAGCTATGTTGATGTTTAGATTGTTCAATATCTTAACAACAACCTCATGAGAATAAACCCCCCCATGTTTTTAAAGAGGTTGTACTCCTTTGTTATTACTTAAAAGGAATTATGAAAATACTATTTAAAATAMATAAAAAAGTATATTCACATAAAAAARWTTCYTGAGAAAAGGACCAGGAACTTATTAAAAAMAAAWATGATATCTTTACAGTATTATACAGAAGTAAAGAAAACATAATATAAATTTAAAATATTCCTCACATCCATCACATTATAAGCAATATTTGGTCATATCATAAGACATAAAAGATAAAGGACACAATAAAAAGAATTTTAAATGAGTATCACATTGAAAACTGAAAGAAAATATGATAGGAACACTTCAAAAATATCATACTTAGAAATTCCAAATTCTGAGAAATCATTAAAGTTATGCCCCAAAATAGTTTTTGGGGGAGTTCAAAAGAAATTATTGTTTGGTTTTACACTCAAATGTAAAAATTGAAATAAAGTGTTCATCCAAATAGAATCGGATCGAGATCCCATGATTCTGTAAAAGATAGAACTGGACTTGGAAGAAAAAAGATGAAAATGATTAGAAATTGGTTATGAGTTTTCAAAGAATGAAAATACACAACTAGATGATTTCTAAGTAACAAGTSTAGAAKATGGAAATTATGAAAAATTACTACTTGAMTTACTGTGATGGAATCTCTCTCTCTTCATTGGATGGTTGATATGTCCTTTATATTACCTTTTGTTGGAACTACTTGACCGGTTGCAACTGATTCTTCTTGATCAGATTCAATTATTTTAATTAAAGCATTTTTAAACCAATTCTCAATATATTCTCTCATTGGTGATAGAATTATTTCTTGTCTCACTTTAATACCAAATAATGATTTTTCAAGATATTTAAAATCCATCGAGAGTTGATGGAGGGTATCCTCAATATCATCGTTTTTGTTCACATAACTAACCAACCAACTCTCTACCTCTATCTCTGAATATTTGGTCAGGTTGTTGAACTTTTATGTTGATGAAATCTTTAATGAGTCCAATTTGTATTCCATTTATTCCTTTAACAAGAGTATTGAATTCATAATTCATAATGAGGTAAACAACATGGCTCAAATAAATTACAATAATATACTCATTAAGATCTCAACATGTCACTTGCAGGAATTGAACCTAGGTGGGGAAGAAAACGATCATTCATCCCAACCATTGAAGCTAAACCCAATTGACATAGCCATAGCTTTATATTACTTAAAAAAATGTTAAAGATGTCTCTAGTGGAGGGATACCACATGAGAAACTAGGTCCTCCACCAGTTTAACAGAAGTCCACCTGTACATTTTTTTCGGCATTTAACAACTATTTACCACTAAACAGAAGGAAACAACATAAAATACTAATAAACTATAACTACAAATATAAACTAGATAGAAATATACCTTCATGATATGAAGCAATAGGAGGTGAGTCATTTACATCCACAAGTGAATCCACTAGATTGGTTTCTTCTTTACCCTCATCTTGTGTTGTACCTCAAGGATGGGGGTCTTCATACACATAGATGGGGTTGTCTTGCATTTCCCCAGAGTGAGGGGATCTCATCACATGGTCCATGGAAACCATTTCTTTCGTGAATTTTGAAACAACAATTTTTACCCCAAACAAAGATTTGTAAATTGCCTCAAATTTTCCATCCAATAATTCAACTTTGTGGAGGATGTTTTTCTATTGCATATTCATTTCCTTGAAGGCTTGGGGTATGAGGCCTTTCACCAGCCAATAGGTTTTGGATATTTGGAAGAATTTCATATCACAAGTCTGAGAATAAACTGGATCCTACACCCGTCCCTCCACTTCTGCTTGAATCTATTCATTGGGCATATTCTTTCTTCTTTCCTTTATAATACTTTCAATTTCTTCCATTTTCACTTTGTAAGGCTTAGGGAATATTGAGTGAAAGAAATACTCAGCTGCGAGATATTCTCTCTTAGTCGAAGTATCTTGATTCCTCAATGATAGGTTCCTTTGGACCACAAGTCCTATGTTTCTTGTTCCTACCTCCCTTCTCCATAGTAGCATTCCTTTTTGTCATGATGGTTAAAATCGAGTCGAGTAGTAGGTAAGACATAGTTAAAGGATGAAGGAGGGGAAGCTTTCCAAATATTTTCCCCATATTTTCAAGGATAGGGGAGGGATTTCCATCATCTAAAACTAAACTCCTAAATAATTACCCCCCTCAAAAGAAATAAACACTAAGTTAGGTCAACATAGAGGTTGATTTCCATTGACCCCACCTCTCAAGCCTAGAAGCCAGACTTTGAGAAACAAACAAATAAACCATAAGAGATAGTGTGAGTTTCTTTCTCCTCATCTGGTACTACACGTTCATGCCCTCATAGTATCCTTGTCCCATTGAGCCTCCCCCCAATTTTCCAACAAACCCAACACCACTAATGTTCCAATCTTCCTATTTGTATTATACATCTTTGCCCTCATTGTGTATCCCTTTTTCCTTTGTAGCAACCTATCCTTCATCATTTCCATATTAGGTATTCTATCCCTAGTATTCCACCGTAACTAAAAACTTTCCCACAAACTAAATGGCATAATCCTCCCACTTCTCCTACACATCATTTCACATATCATATGGCTTAGTTTAATACCAAACCCATAATATCCTTTATTCTCTGTCTTGCACGAGAACAAAGTATCATGGTTCTCCATTATTCACCATTGTACAAATAGATGAGATGGTCATAAGACGACATGTGGTTGGTGTTGTGTAACATCCCGCTCTTCTACGCACTGAGCGAACTTATTCTTTAAAGACACTTGCTTGCAAGTGATCCAGATTATTATACTATTGGTCATTAATTATGATTATGATGCATTATGGATGTGATTATATCTTATTTTGTGTATTTACATAGACATGTGATATTGACTGGGTTCTCCTGAGTGTGCAGGACTTTGGACCTCAAGGATGGAGAGGCATCGATGAAACCCCTTGGACTCTGAATCGAGTCAGGGAGTGGACTATTGGGGTTTGATTGTTGTTGATATGACATATGCACATCTGATTAGATGTTATGATGATTGATTTTATTTCTGACATGATTCATTGATGATGTAGGCTTATGATAGCTTGCCGACCAGACTCACATGTGGAGTAGAGAGGTCACGCATGAAAACCAGAGACGTTGAGGGAGAGGTGTGGACAACAACCCTGCCACAACCTACTAGCACTCCCATCGTGGCTCGAATTGTAGGTTAACGATTACCTAGTTTGAGAAGACCCACGATGTTGTGAGGGTATACTGCGATAGTCGCTAACGATGATTCTAAGGGGCGTACAATAAGGTAGGGGCCTTATTCCTTAGAGGCCCTTAGTCTCCCACAAGATCACCTGGCGGAGTATTGACTCCAGGGGTTTTTGATGTCTACCAAGTTAGTCAAGAAGCGAGTGGAACCCTTGGAGCATGTAGTGTGTCCTGAAGAGCATGTCGCACAAGAAAAATAGAAAGAGGCGAGTGGCACCCTTGGGGAACGTAGTGCGTCCTGAAGGGCACGCCGCACAAGAAAAATAGAAGGAGGCGAATGACACCCTTGGAGCACCTAATGCGTCCTAAAGGGCACGCTGTGTTGTTAACTAATAAGTGAATAAACCTAGATGGCCTTAGAACGAATGATGTGATAAGAAATATTTAAAAACAATTTCCCTAATAAAAATGTTGCCCAGCCTAGGAAAACAAAATCTAGGTCTAAGTGATACTTGTGGTAAAATAATAATAATAATAATAATAATCATTAAACATGTGACGAGAAGGGGTAAGAAATTCAATTAATTTATTAAAATCAAATTACTTTGGGGGATTAAATTTTTAAAAAAGGGAAATGATTGTTTGTTACATATGCTAATTAAAATTTATTAATTAAAAAGAAAAAGGGGAAAAAGGTAATTTTCTACACTTGCTAATTTGCGTTTTAGATAAAAAGGGAAAAGAGAGAAACTTAAAAAGAATTAGGAAACTAAGGGAAAAAAGGGGAAACATAAAGAAAAAGGGAAACATAAGGAAAAATAAGAATGACCAACTTAGTAAGGAATCTTGACTTTAAGAACTTTCTAAATTGAACTCAACTAGGAATTTAGTAAGGGCGTAAGTCATTAAAATGTGTAAGGGAATATGGGGACACCTAGGAGAAATTTTAGGAATGATTTTAGGTGGGTGAGGGAAATAGGAGTAATTAAATAATTAATGAAATTAATTACTGGTGCAACTAAGGGGATGGGTGACATGTGTACGGGGGAGTTTTTTTATTCTGAATTAAATTATTGAAAAATAAATTAAATGAGAATTTGGGAAAGAAATCACTTAGAAACTCTATATAAAGGAGGGAGGAGGAGGAGTATGAATCTCTTCCTTTATGGTAACGTTACGCTGCTGAATTTTTGTCTTGACTGACTTATCTTATGGGAGTTGGGATATCGAGCTCGGGTAAAGAGTGGTAGCTCGACCTTGTGAGGTGAGCTTGTTGCTAGTTGTTCTTTAGTTTAGTGTGCATGGCCCCTTTGCGACTCGGGGGGATCAAGGGGAAGAAGATGTTGGATTACTAAGAGGGGGGGTGAATCAATAATAGAACAATTTAATCATTTTTAACCATATAATCCAAGTGTTATATCAATGAAGCATTATCATCCAATAACTACAGAGTAAATAAGAAATGAACAAATGAACAATCATACACATGCACAGTACACCAGTGTTTTACGTGGAAACCCAAATCGGGTGAAAACCACATAATGTTTTTTCTTATATGTATTGAAGAATTAAATTCGTTGGAAGCACCGACTTCCTTTGTTTTCCAGCTGCAACTGGAAGGAGGCTCCAACCCCCTAGTTTCTCAGGCTACAACACGAAGGAAGCTCCAACTCCCCAATTCTTTGGCTACAACCAAAAGGAGGCTACAACCCCCTATGTTCTCCGACTACAATCAGAAGGTGGCTACAACCACCGGTCCTTGCCCCATCCAACTGCCCTGAAGTAGAAGTAGAATTATGGAACCACTGTCACACTATCACTATGAGATATACCGCTATAAACCTATACCAATAAATCTGAACCATGCATCAACCATGCATCATCCTGTACTTCAAATTGTAATCAACTTGTACCATAAACAAGTGCATCAACCATGCACCAACCTGTACCAAAAAACCTGTAATCAACCTGTACCATAAACAAGTGCATCCAACCATATACCAAGTATGTACCAATCATCTGTGTCAACTAATCATAAACTATGACTCATCAATATGTACCAACATCATCAACTATACACCTCATGTATGTGCCAACTCATCAACTACTTGTCTCAACCATGTACTCAACATGTAACTCAACCAAAAACTCTCATCAATTTCATCATCCAAATCTGATTTGTAGCTATGTAATAGACCTATTGTATATGATCACATTCCTGCAAATCTTCCTTAACTTTAACAACAAGAGACTAGCATTTTCATCAAACTTTTCTTTAGTCTCACATGCCTAGTTTTAGATTAGTCAACAACCCTAACTTGAAGTAATCATAAATTTGTACTTGTAATGTATAAAGATCTGAAACTGACACAAAATGTTCTTCAATGTGTTTTATGCAATTCCTCCAAGTGTCACTACTTGGAACCTCTCATAAAAGGAGTTATAGAAAAAATGGCATACCTTGCTGAATTCTGGCTTATTCTAGAGAACGACCTTGTAGAGTGTGCCCCACACGGAATATTTGTTGAAATTATCTGAAACTATTACACAACATACTATAGACTGTACCCTAACCAAAACATTTAGTTTCACTGAATTTGGATCTTTCATGAAGAAGTTGTGACGTTTTTACCCGAAACACCTGGTTTTGACTAGTTTCGGGACTACCCACAAACCCTAGTTTCCATGGAGTGTAACTCCAAAAATACAATGACCCACAAGTTGTATTTTTTACCACAGATACTTGGATATGTTTTATCAATGGCATAGAAATTTTACGATCTGAATCATTATAGAAAAAAAATTATAGCGAAAATGGTGAGATGACCTGTAAATAACATACCTTAGAAAGCACCATCAAAAGAATTTATCCGTCCTTGCATTTCGGCCTTCTTTTCTTCACCCTCCCTCAGAATTTCGTCTTAGATATCCTTGGTTACCTCAAAAACCTATAGATATTCAATATTCTCAAGTGTATCTAAAATGAGAGAGCCTTGCCTCTGATTTATACTCTCCAAGTAGCTTCCTTAAAAACATCTTCTAGGTCACTTGGCCCCACTTTCCTTATTTTAGTGTTAACCCACTTCTAATTTCTCCATTAAATTTATCATTGAAACAATTTATTTTGTATTCACTTTGAATTATAATAGAATCATTACTTCACTTTGTTATTTACCTTTTAAAATCTCTTAAACCACTTTGACTACTTTGACCTTTTGGGGCTTGTAGATGACATATGATGGTCCTCTAACTTCGTAAGGCCATAACTCTCAAACCATGAGGAGTTATGTGACTTTCCACATACCACCAGAAATGGTATGACATGTACTATCCATATAGAATAGTATTATCTTAAAATATATCATAACTCATACCATTACCCATCAAACAAACTTGGGTCCATTGCCCAAACCAGGGGTCTCCAACTTCTCATGGCCATAACTCTCTAACCGTGGGGGGTTATGTGACGTTACACATACCAATGGAAATGGCATGACAAGCACTATCCATCTAGGATATTTTCCCTGACAAATTCACTGTCCTTCATCTCATTATTCCACAATTAATCATGGGTTCTCTTACTCCACAAAGTGTCTTCCCATGAGGGCTTTCACCATAAGGGGACCACTTTGGAGTTCATCCATATTTACTTCTTATCAACCATGAAAAAACAATAATGATTCATATTTACATCAAACAATCTTGGGTCCATTACCCATAACTTTGTGCTACGGGGATTTCTTCAAGGGTTGACATCAATGACAACCAACCTTAATCAACAGAAGAGTACCCGTAGCGTTGGTTGGGAGGTACCAGTGAAGTCAGCTCGATCAACAAGCGGGAGCTGGACGGATCACACGCGGGACAAGGAATCGCAGTTGTCACCTTGGGATACGGTATGCATGCATTTATTTTTTATAGTAGATTAATTTTTTTCTTGCGCTTTCATTACTGTACTTCTATTATGAAAAGAAATGTGTTTTACTCAGCGTTTTTAAATCGACAAATTAAGGTCATCATAGCTTTACGCTCGCTGCATTTGATTTGATTTCCTTGGAAACCCTATCCCCGTTTGTTATGATTGTTCTGTTTGTTTTATTGATTATTATGAAGATATTGTGTTTTAGCTTTTGTCCTTATCTCTAGATCATCAGTCGATGCCTAAGTAGTCGTCTAGGAGCTGAATCGATGGTCGTCACTTCGGTGTTAATAGACCTATAGATTCTAATGCCCTGTTTTTCTGTGCATGGATGATGAGCGAAGGATAATTTTGCCCAACCATTTACCTTACTTATATATGCGCCCTGTTGATTAAAAATTCAATTTTCTCTGCATTTGAATTGTTGAATCTTGGATAAACCCCTGAGACTTGAATGCCGAAACTCTATGTGTTCTTATGATTTTTTACTTCTGCGTTTTCTGGAGGTTGTTTTCTTCTGCGTTTTCCTATGATGGATTATCTATGAGTTTTTGAAGTCTTTACTCAGCCTTTACACAACAGATTCACCATGGTTCTCGTGGCTCATTAACCGTATTTTTCCTTTACGACTTTCGTGGCCCTTCCCACAACGATTTTACTTAGCAGATTTTCATTTTCGCATAACGTGGCCTTAGTTTTTACAAAGAGCGTGCACTCATTTTTACTAAATTTTACCCTCCATTTGTATATTGTTGTATTATAGATTATTATTTCGTTGTATTGCAAATTGAATCGATGTCTTGCATATCATTAATAGATTGCGAAAAGTTACCAATATTAATATGTGATTTTACCCATTATTTAAATGTGTTTTCCTATGAAAAACTCAGTGAAATCATGCCTCGATTGGCAATGGATTCACCCTTGTTGAATGCATTTTTTTGAACCTATGGAAGTCAGCGACATCACACCATGATAGGAAACAGACTTACCCTTCAACGAATGTGATTTGAATCTTTAATTACTCTGTGTTTCATGACTTTTGACTGCGATTATCATTGAGATTTGACCCACTGCAATATCACTTTACCCACATTTTTACAAAGAAAAGATTTCATTATTTAGAAAGGATTTTATTATTCAGGAATGATTTTAGTATTCAGATGCTATTGAGTTTCCACCGTGAATTCCCTCTACAAAACATTATGGTTGGATGACGAATTTTCCTTGTGTTTTATTATCTTCAACCACAAAATTTCTCCCTCTGCAAATCGTTGTATTCTGATGGCGAAATTACCTTTCATTTTGATCCATTCAACCATGAATTTCCTTGGTAACTCATTATAGTTGATGGATAATATTACATTGCAATTTTTTTACTGTTCCCTTGACTGCGAACTTACATTCCTTTAACTTGTTTGAGATCAAGATCAATACATTTTTTTAATACATATTTGACTGCGCTTTTCATTAATAAAACTCAGCGCCTTTGATGATAAAACTCAACAATGTTCACTGATGAAACCCAATGATTTTGAGGATAAAACTCCGCTTGTCATTATTAAAACTAAGTGAATTAATTATGCTATCACGATGAATTAGTAATGTGATTTTAAATGTGCTATCAATGGAAACGTTTTATGTGACTGCGTTTTAGTAATGTGATTTTAATATGCTATCACAGGGAATTATATCACAGTGAATTAATAATGCCATCATAGTGAATTAAATATGCTATCACAGTGAATTAGTAATGCAATTTTAAATATGCTATCGTGACAACAATTCTCTAGATATTGTGCAATAACGATTTTTCTATTTCATTATATAACATCTATTTATATTCACTTATGTCAGTGATTTAGATTTTCCCATGCATGCGATGTAACAGTAATACCTTGATTCCTAGCAACACTTAATTAATATACCGACAGTAAATATTGGCAGTAAATTTTGATGGTATGCCAACATTGACGGTAACCATAAATAAGTGACAGCCTTTTTATATGTGTTATGTATAATAATAGTCAGCAACAATACAGTATAGACTGAACAACATTTTTAGTGGTTAGTATTGAATGTCTTACCCAACATGCTTGTAGCGAATTGATTACACCAAGATACATACTGCTAATTTACAATACAACTGAAGGATAACGTGTTTATCTAATGAAATAAAGAACGACATCCGAATGACATTTTATAGACAACGGGTTATACATTAATATTGTTAATATGGTTAGACAACGCGTGGTAAATAAATATTGTTGATAGTGTTATATATTAATATTTTTAATAGCGTTATATACTAATATTGTTAATAGTGTTATATTAATAACATTATATATTAATATTGTTATTATTGTTATATATTGTTAAATCGTTAATTTAGATTTGTATTTATTGATTAATTTAGACTTGTTAATTTAGACAACAAATCGATTATTATATAGGCAACATGATTCAGTAGTTCACTTAATTTAATGGACAGTGGGTATTGTTAATCAACGTTTCTTGATGTTGTCCAGTGCCTAACTTAGGTCACCATATGATAACATTTATGACCATAGTAGCTTAGTTACAACTCACTCCTTCGCACTTAGACCTCTTGCTTAGACGGTTTGGGATGTTGGCGAAGTTGTGTAATAGCTTGTGTATTTTATTTGATTGATGTCATCTCGCGTCTTGTCGACCTGTTGCTTGGGGTGTGGGTGTATTCTTCTTGTCAGTTATTTTGGCTCCTAGCGCGTTGGATTTTTCTTGAGTCCATGGTCTTGATAGGTTAGGTTGCACCAGGGTTATTGTCGCGCCTATCGCCTGGGGATGGCATGATCCCCGATGAGGGGATCATGGCACGCCCTATTGAATAGAGGTGAATGATAACTTGGTCAGAGTCTATGCTTCTTGTTGTGGGTGTTGTTGATCGTTGTAAGTTTGTTGTTGGCGCTTGGGTTGTAATGCCTACATGGGTTTGGTTTGTGCACCATAGAGGTTCTAGTTACTGGTCGTCAAGGCCGTTGAGTCAGGATTGTGGATGTTGTCCTTAGCTTGTAGGAATTGTCATGTTGTGTGTGTTGGGCAGGTAGTTCATTTCCTTCTTTGATTTACGCATGTTTCGCCCAGTTTCTCTTTGTGTTAGTGCGTGGATTCATAGTTATCTGTTGCCTGATCTGTGAGCTTGTGTTCGTCATCAGGTTGTGTGGTTCAACTGTTTTTCGTAATTTCTTTCCTACCTAAAAAAAAAATGCACTTTCTGCTTCGCTTGTAGTCGTAACGGTTGGGGTCGTTACATATGGTATCAGAGCGGGTTCAATCTGCGACTTGGGAACACTACGACTTTCGTTGATAGATTGTTTGTTTATAATGTTGCTAATTAAGTTGAATTGTATTCTTGTAGGTAATCATGGTTAGAGGACACTGCAGAGGTAGACAACGGGGTACTAGGGGAGGAGGCGTGACGCCTCCAGTAGAATCCATGCCTAAGGGGTCTAACCCCTAGGGAGACGAACAGGTTGTCGAGCAGGAGAAGATAGTGGTGGGTAACATGGTTGGGATGATGAGGTATTTTCAGTGGATGTCTGAGGGACTGATCAGCCATTTGGACATAGATGAGGCAAGGGCGCCGACACCACCTGAGGGTCCACCACGCGCTCCGATCGGTACTAGTAGCCTTCACTGCAAACTCGAGAAGGTCAAATTTCTTAAGTTATTTGGTGCCTTGGATGATGCAACTACCGAGGTATGGTTGGATAATATGGCGATGTGCTTGCACTTCGCAACTATACCTCCAACATGAAGGTCCACCTGGCAGTCTTTCAACTAAAGGGGAGCACTCTTCTATGGTGGAAGACACTCCTGCCACAATTGAACATGGACGTCAAAGACGTGTCATGGGAACTGCTCAAGGAATGGTTCTGAGAGAGGTACCTATCAGAGGAATTCATTGAGTGTCAACTCAACGAGTTCAACGCCTTGAGACAGGGTGGTCGTACGGTTCCTGAGTAAGAGGCCCATTTTATGGAGTTGCTTCGGTATGCTCCGCATCTTAATACCAAGAAACTTAAGGTCAACAAGTTCTTGTTCGACCTTAATGTCATCATATGTGCAAGGGTTAGGATTCTGATGCCTCAGACCTTGCATGATGCCGTACATAAGGCCCTCATAGTAGAGGAGGAGCTTATCAGCGGGGGTCAGAGTAGGACTCCAACAAGACCAACAGAGCAAGTGTCATCTGGTGTGCAACAACATCAGACACCAACCAGACATACGCTAGGATATCGTGGCTTCCAGGGAGGATCCACTTTCACTACACCTCGGTGACCAGTGCCTCAGCAGTGGACTCCTTACTGGGGACCATAGAATCAACAACAATGTCGACCATAGCAGCAACAATTTAGGCCTGTTCAACAAAACATACTAGGATTCTAGGCCGGTGGGCCGTCAGCTTCTACTTTGGGTACCAGGAGTACTGAACCGAAGAAGGGGTGTTGGACTTGTGGGGAGCCACACTACCAACGCAATTGTCAAGTGGAGAGGACTAGAGCATCTAGATCAGCCAGACCCACTACCGTGGGAGATTTGGGCAAGGCCCATCGGATTCATGCAACGGTGACTAACTGCAAGGCAGAGCACCAGTCGATTGCGCTCGAGATGTTAGGTACTGTCTTTGTCCAGACCCTTATTATTTTGATAGATCCTGGTGCTAACGAGATTTTCATTTCTAGTGCAACGCTAAAAAGGATTAAGGTAAAGGTAGTTAAACAAGATGAGTTTATCTTGGTAGAGATGGCTTCAAGAGCCAAACAAAAGGTTGGAGGGGAGGTTATGGGCTATACCCTTAACCTGGGAGAGTTTGACACTAGATGTTATCATTGAAATTTCGTCCGCAAATGGTTACAAGAATTCAACATCATCAAACAATTATGAGGTCACCCATGGACCAAAAATATCACAAAAGCATTTCCAAAGGGTAAAAAACTATACAACTAGTGAAAAAATTAAAGGGCGCTATGAAGACATAGGGAACGCGCGCACATGCGCAAAACATAAACACAAAAATCAGGCACATGCGCACGATGCGCGACTGTTGTCGCAAAAAGCCGCGCACTTGCGAAATGGCACATTTATGAGAGTGGTCGGCCTCCCACCCACTTCTGGTTCAGCTTCCAAGTTGATTTGACACTCAAATCTGGACTGGATTCGATTGGGTGGCTGGTCAAAGACCTAGAAATGCCCTAATTAGCCCCTTTACACACTACAAACTTGTTGGACAATACCTCAAAGGAATGCTATAAAAAGGCCATGGATAGACTTCATTTTTCAAGGAGTTCATAGCAAAGTTATGCTGCCATTATTCTCTTGAGGAATCCTCTATCCTTATCAAGAGTATACTAGCATCATTGCATTGGGAAATCCATCTCACCCCTTGAGTGGATTAACAAAGAATTCTTTCACCATTTTCATTTTTATTTTCAAAGTTGTAAGAAGAGCTTATTTGTGGGGGTCCAAGAGCCCTCCCTTGGAGGAAGAAGGGACTCATAGTCCTCTTTCTTCTCGGTGTTTTCTTTCACTAATATCAACCTTATCATTGGTGACATGGGTCTAATTGTTTCTTTTGTCCTTATGTCCCTATGCTCATTAATTTAGTTGTTGTTTTATTTCTTAGTTTAATTCTTAGTTGTTCTTTTATATTTCTTTCTCTAACCCTTTTCCTTATAGTTGTCCTGCTTAGCAAACCCAACTAAGCTTGCAAGCACCTCTATTTTGCTCACTAAGGTGACGAAAGAGGCGCAATAGATTGGCAACTCCACTGGGGAAAGATATCAATTTCCTACCTCATTTGGGTTTTTCTAGCTCTTCTTTTGGTTTATTTAACTTGCAGGTGCATTAACCGGCCTAAGCCGACCTGCTAATCATCCAATTCCAAGTTTAATTGGGAGAATTCCATCCAGAATTTTCATTCACATCCGTGTGTCACTTGTGCACGGGTTTTTTGGCCCACAGACGTGCATCATGCACACATGCGCCTAAGTCACAGTTCTGTTCTACACACCTGCACCCATTAGCTCTTTTTGGTCTGTGCACATGCGCTCAGTGCGCCTCTATCTCCACTGAGATCCGCGCACCTGTGCAAAAAATACACATTGTAAGGTTTTTGAGATTTGGGGAAGGCCCTTAGACTTCTTAAAAGTGATTTCATGCATGTTTTAAGCTGCACCACACTTAATCCCCTCTTCATATAAAGGGATTAGTCAAAACACATAGGCACTTAGGGGGTTAAAATCATTATTTCCTCTTTTCCTTTCATTTTCGCCACATGGATGGCTTGTTTTGGCTAAAAATATAAGTTGGAAATCATTTGTAATCACATTTAACTTGCATTGGGACTAGAAGTTGGATAACAATCACTTAGTATGCTCTTCTCTCACGCCTCCAAGCGACCTTGAGAATCAGAAAAAGATTGTGGAACAATTTCATCTCCCTTAACGAGATTAAAACCTTTAGGAGAGGACAACAACCCTTCTTGGGACTCCTCTTAGTTTATTTTTTTCAAACACATCTTAAGATTGTAACGGGCCCATACATGCCCACATGCTACAAAGATAGAATAGTGTTGAAATTTACTTTCTTAGATCAAATCACTAGGGAAGTTTAAAGGTTTTATAACGGGCCCATACATGCCCACATGATCACAATCTAGGATAGTTTCAAAGCTTTTCTTAGATTAAATCACAATAGGGAGTTAAAGGAATAGTAACGGACCCACATGTCCACATGCTGGCTTCCTAGGGACTTTTGAATTATGCAAGGTTGTACCAAAGTCACTTAGTTAATTAGGTAATCAACACTTGTAAGGACCAAGTGAAGTCCACATGCATCAAGGTGACACCTAATTCATTAAAAATTGGCACACTTTCACTCATTCACACACAAAAGTCACTTATCACTCTCATAGTTTCTTCTTGAAATGTGGAGGTCAAAGTAAGTTTCCTCCAAAGGGTTTCCAAAACACCCCACCCTTTTCTTGACAAAACTATTCACTCCCATTTAATTTCAACGAGGTTGGTTCACACCCGCAATCTCTCAAACAACTACATCTAATTTTTTTTCTAAAAACTCACTAAGTTTTCCTCCACAGGAGGTGCCAAAATAAATTTTTTAGTCTAGGTAGGATTTCGGGGATAGGCATCCAAATAACTCCCCGTCATCTTGTTCTCACATTGTCAAAACCATAGAAGTTGTCAAATAGGGAACTGGAAATCCTCTAAGTCAAGTGTTCCTAACACCATAAGGTAGGGAGATACCCGTGAAGGGTTGAAGGCCAAGGTCTAGTTGTTCTGTGCATCCCCCCTTGAGACACCCACCTCTTGGACAGGACCCAACCTGTGACCCATTTCTTAGGCCGAAAATCTAAATGTCGCACTTTGACTGAGGTACCTAGTGACCAAATTTTAGGACATCTACCCAGGTGGCAATTGTGGGCTGCAATTGCACCTTGATCGGATTTTGTGTGTCTATTGGGAAATATCACCATCTCTTTCGGGATATGCCCCCTTTACCCCTCATTATAACTGATTATTTCATCCTTCACTAGTTTCTCTTCCAGTGACTTCAGACCCCACTGTTGAGTACTATTGGAAGGTCCAGTGCTATTTGAGAGGAAGGACGTTACATCTTTTAGGACACAAGCATTTGTTTTCTTTGATTCCCCATGTGGACAAAACCCACTTATCCACATATATGCTTCTTTTTCAAACCACTTTATGTATGATGCACTTCTAATTACATTTTGATTTGGATATATATATATATATATATATATATTGTGTAAAGTTCAAAATTTACAACAAAGGTTCTTGTTTACTTTCTCTCATCACATTTCGCACACATCCACTTAGCTAGTCGGACATTATAGGGGACCCAAAGAACCCCCATCGTTCCAAATGCTTACTAAATCTCCCTCCTATTTTAGGGGGAGTTCCTAGTCTTGCCACCTCATCGGCACCACCTTTACACACTCCGGTGAGTGCTACTATCTTAGGATTAGCTTTGCTTGGTTCCACATTACTTGGGTCCACTTCCCAAATCCCTCTGTCCACTCGCTCTCCTTTACATGGAAGCGAAGGGCCCACTTCCTCTCAAGGGGGAAGTACCAACCCACCTAGTCCCCATCAAGGGTCAGGTTCACAACACACTTACACCCTGGCTGGAGCTAATCCTCCCCCCCCATTGCAGATGCCATATTTGGCCTCTCTTAACATACCAGATCTAAGTAAACTCACCAATGATCCTATATTGCATGACCCCACATGGCCTGCAATTCCCACCAAACTACCTTCAGACATCCCTAAGTTTGAAGGAAAGGCAGGAGATGACTCTGCCAACCATGTTATGACGTTCCACCTATGGTGCTCTTCCAACAACATTATGGATGATTCCATCAGATTACGATTATTTCAATGCACACTCACTGACCCATCAACCAAGTGGTATGTAGATGAAAAATCAGGGTACCATGCAACTTTCGAGTCCTTGGCCAAAGCATTTTTTACCTTCTTTCAATTACCAATCCTCCATGACAATGATCTTGAACTACTCTCTAATTTCAAACAAACCTTAGCCACGCATATCACTGATCACATTCATGAGTGCCATAGACGACATAGTTTATGCAAAGATGAAACCACCAAACAACAGTGTCTTGACTGGTTTATCAAATCACTTGTCTCTCTCCTCGGTAAAGATGTAGCTTCCACCTTCCCTCACTCTAAATAATAATCCATCAGTAAGGCTCAACAATACGACCTCATCTATTCAGAATCATGATACTTATACACAGTACTTCCTGACCTCCCCAAACCCGTACCATTTGGTCAAGACAAACCCGGGATGTCTCACTCAACAGATAGATTGATTGGTAATACCACACACCACAATCCTCAACCCCCCCACCACCATTGTATGACACCCCTCAATATCCACCGGTGTAGGGGGGAACCCCTTATTACCCCCCACCCCCTTATATACAGCCATACCCTGTTGCTATTCCTCCGCCCATCAATGGGCCACCGCCGGCACCCCCACTACACAAGTTCTGGTACCCCCTCTACCTCAGCGTATACTATGAATACTAGCGAAAGAACCATGCCTTCCTATGTATCTTTCGGATCACAACCCCCACAAAATCCGTACTTTCCCTTTCCTGGCCCTCCACAGCCCATGGCCCCCACACACCCTCACGCTGGGGTGAATTTTGTTCAACCCTCTCCCATTCAACAATATCAAAACTTTGAATAGATGAATACGGAAAATCTGACCCATCCGTCGAATAATGGAAAAAATAAAGGAAGGAATAGGAACAATAACAACCCAGTCCAAGGCAGGAATCAACTCCAACAAAACCAACTGGCTGGGGGTAACAAGAACCAAGGGAATCAAAACCCCCAGGGGGGAAATAACAACAGGCGTCAAGGGAGAAATAACAATACTATCAAAACCAATTTCCCTTGTGCCCTTTGTGGTGAGTTTGGTCATTATACTCATCATTTCCCCCAAATCGCTAATTTTAAATGACTGAAAGACTCAGGAAGTCTAACACATCCTCCAGCACCGCCTGCCCCTCAGCAGGCCCTACAACAATACGTGCAACAAGCCCCCCAGTCGTGCTGCAGAATCCCATTCCACACCAAGGTGT
Organism: Picea engelmannii; assembly: GCA_009831015.1. Lineage (NCBI taxonomy): Eukaryota > Viridiplantae > Streptophyta > Pinopsida > Pinales > Pinaceae > Picea > Picea engelmannii. The sequence goes on along the minus strand of ML791995.1, from coordinate 89,915 downwards.
GATAAACACCCAACATGACACACAGCCTCCCCCACCTCATGTGGAACAATACCTCAATCTAGACAATCCGGCAGATCGCACGATCCTCCTCACCAGTGAGGAAGAAATCCTTTTGCAAACACGTAATCGTCAGTACCATGCACCTGTTGAGTCCCCTCCCATTCCTCCAGAAACAATTCCCACACCAACGGGACCCCCGTTGGTGATTCCTCTCTCTAACGTAGAACCACCTCTTCACATCCCTCGCATCCCATTGCGCAAGAATGTCCACAATCCACAGGCTAGGTCAGCTCATAATTACAGTTTGGTTGATGACTTAGCACAATCCATGGCTGCCATGTCAGTCTTAGAAGTCCTTCAGACTTGTCCCACTTAGTGAAAATCATTACTTTCCGCCTTGGGGGAAGTTGACCCCGCAGATACTCGACTCATTACATTTGATCTCGACAGTGGAGAACCTCGCCTTCCCTGTTTGATCACTTTCCAAATCCCAGTGAAAATACAAAACATTACAGTTCATCAGTGTATCATCGATGAAGGCGCATCTACATGCATTATGTCCAAATCTGTATGGCAGAAACTTGGTTCCCCCAAACTCATACCCTCTACCATTACCTTACGAGCTTATGATTGATGACCATCATCTCCTAAAGGGATCTTCCAAAATGTCCCAGTAGAACTCGGGGGCAAGACTATTCTCATTGACATTGAAGTTATCGATGCCCCACTAGATTATAATATCCTGTTCGGTCGTAGCTACATGTACGCTATGAAGGAAATTGCCTCTTCCGTCTTTCGAATAATGATGTTCCCCCACAACAGGAAGATCATTACCATTGACCAAGTCTCACATTACAAGCCTAACCCATCTTCCAACATCGATAACATTCTCCCTCTCATCCACACGAGTCATGACGCATACCCACTCATTGAAATGGGTCCCAAAATTTTCAAAGATCCATCATTGTTAGGAACTTACCATGGAGCACCACCGCTCCTTCATCCGTCCAATCAAGTATGCGTCATATCATCTAATGGAACTGACATAGAGGATACCCTTCCTCCTAGGGAGGCTTCTATCATCTCTGACGTCCCACTAGTTGTAGAGCTCCCCCCTCACGAGCCTCCTGCAAACTCGTCGACCCCACCAGTCCATGATTTCACCTCTCGCCAAGGCCATATCATAGTTTGGGAGACAGTTCCCCAAGACATTACTCAAATCCCCTTCTTTTACCCTCCACCTGGCGTACAATCTTTCCAAGTCGCCACAACACTTACCCTCTCTAATATGGTGTTAGCAATTCTAGTTTGGTATTTACATCCACCAGAGATGGTCCCTCGACCATCCCTCCCCCCCCCAAATGGAAGGAATCCCAATGACGATTCTCATACTCACTCCCACCATACCCTCTCCACACCCACTCACTACTCTCCCTGCTACAGTTGGGGGCAGAAGAAAGAAGAAGGATCCCACAACTCCACTTCCCCCGTGTGTCCAACCCCCTTGCGCGCTATGTGAGAAATATGGACACCAAACCAACAACTACCCATCTCTACCGGAGTTACGGAACTTGATTCCACTCAATCAAACTCCATCAACACTCGCCACTGTAGCAAGTACTACCGTTACCGCCCCTCACTCAAGTAGTAAAAGGCTACGAACCAAATTTTCTTGTGCTATATGTTCAGAATATGGCCATTATACACACCATTTCCCAACACTGCCATGCTTTTGGCAGACATTAGTTGGAGTACGCCAAAGATTCCAGAGCGAACCCAGTCCAACTACGTCATCCCTACCAAAAATCAATGACATCCATTATGTCACAACTTCAGTCAATGAATGTATGAGATGCCCTTGCTCTCTATGTGAATCCTTAGATCATTTTACATACCAATGTCCTATGATCATTGAATACAGGCAATGCCAATTGACCCTTCTTCAATGACCCACAAAATCGATGGTTGACCTTACCTCGTCACTAGAGATTCTTCATTTCATTTCTCCCGAACCCGAGGCCCTCCCAACGCCTCCGTGGTTCTTGGATGACTTATCCAAGGATTCACCCCCAAATTCCCCCAATTATCCCGCTCATTTCCCTACAGACATTTTACATCCAACTACCACAAGTACTCCTCAATATTTCGATATTTGGTTTATGTCAAGCGAACCATTGCAATTCCATTGCGATGTTCCCCCTACTTCTTCATCACCAGGGGGCAGCCACACAACAACAGTCACCGATATCACTCTTCAGGACCCCTTGTATTCCTGCCAATTCCACTGTGACGAGGAAATACTCGAAGAGTTAAACACCCTCGACTACCCATGGGATGCACTACACCACCGAGCGCTCTTCTTTCCGTAGGATGCCTCCATGCCTCCTAACCAACACCCCATATACATGGTCAAAACCAAGGATTTTATCCCATCAGGGCATATCGACTGGTTCAACAACCCCATTCCTGCCCCTGATGCTTTTGAAGAAGGCAACATGGCCAACATTTCCCCGACCATCAAAATCGACATTTCCATCAAAAATGGCATCATCGAGGAAATCACTATTGGAGCCGCTTGCACTCCTCAAGAAATCACTGCCTATAAATCCCTCTTCCAAGAATATCGGGATATTTTTGCCTGGTCATATACAGAAATGCCTGGCCTTGATCCCTCTATCATCGAACATCGCATTGACACCTGGCCCGACATTACACCTGTTCATAAAAAAAAACGACTACTACACCCATCCAAAGAAGCGGCCATCAAAGCCGATATTGACAAATTACGCGTGGCTGGGTTCATCTACTGCATTGCCTATACCTCATGGGTTTCCAACCCTATACCCGTTAATAAAAAACAGGGCACTATCCGCATCTGCACAGACTTTCGCAATATCAATCACGCATGTCCCAAAGACAACTTTCCAACGCCTTTCATCGATCAAATTATCGATGACTGTGCAGGCCACGAGGCTCTATCCTTCATGGATGGTTTCCCTGGTTATAATCAAATCCAAATTCACCCAGTCGATCAGTACAAAACTGCATTCTCTACCCCTTGGGGTACTTTTGCATATTGTGTCATGCCTTTTGGCTTAAAGAATGCTGGCGCAACTTTCCAACGGGCTATGACATACATTTTTCATGATCTGGCTCATATCATCCTTGCATACTTGGACGACCTCACAGCTCGATCCAAGAAACAGACCCAACATCTTTATGATTTATGGATCATCTTCCAACGGTGCCGTCAGTACAACATCCGCTTGAATCCCCTCAAGTGCGTATTCTGCATCACTGCGGGGCGCCTCCTCGGATTGATCGTTTCCCAAAGTGGTATTACCATGGACCCCCTCAAAGTCCAAGCTATCACCAAAATTCCACCTCCCCAGAATTTACGTCAACTCCAGAGCCTACAAGGAAAGGCTAACTTTCTACGACGATTTGTCCCAGACTACGCCACTCACGCGCACGATTTCCTTCGCTTACTACGCCATGACATCCCATTTTACTGGGATGAACATGCCCAAAATGCATTTGACGATCTTAAAATGGCGCTCTCCAACGCCCCTTTAATTAGTGCACCTGACTACAATCGTGACTATATCCTCTACATATCAGCCTCATCCATCTCAGTAGCAGGAGTTCTCGTTCAATTTGGTGATGACGATCATGAGCATGTCATTTATTATGTTAGTAAAAACCTCTCAGGGCCACCCTTGAAGTATAAACACGAAGATAAACTAGCCCTTGCAGTCATCCTCGCAGTCCATAAACTGCGTCATTACATTCTGCTTTTCACAACTAAGGTTGTAGAAGATTCCAACCCTATGCAATATTTGCTCAGTCGTCGGCAAATTAATGGAAAATTTTCCCGATGGATCGTTATCCTTCAGGAGTATGATCTTGAATTCTCAACACCCAAGAGCAAGAAAGCCCTCGTCCTCACCGAACTTGTCAGGGCCCTCCCCTCTAACACAACCAGTTCCTCCGTCAACACCGACTTTCCCAACAAACACCTCTTTTACATCACTTTGGATGATCCTTGGTACGGTGACCTCCTCGTCTACCTACGAACTCAAAAGTTTGGTAACCACCTTTCACGAGATGATCACCGTCACATTCAGCACCAGGCCCACTGCTACCTCCTCATCGGAGACATCTTATACCGGCGAGGGGTTGACACCATTCTTCGTCGATGCCTAACCATTGACGAGGCCGATAGAGTCTTGAACGAATGCCATAGCAGCGCATGTGGGGGACATCTTTCGGGAATATCCATTTCTCAGAAGATCATCCGAGCAAGTTACTTTTGGCCTACCTTGTTTCACGATTGCATTCATGCCATGAAATGGTGCGAGAAGTGTCAGCTTTACGCCAACAAATCCTGAGCACCGCTTGTTCTTCTTCATCCAGTCATCACTGCTGGCCCTTTTTGTAAATGGGGCATCAACTTCATGACTTGTAATCCCCCCTCCAGCAATGGCCACAAATACATTGTCGTCACAGTCGATTAATTCACAAAATGGGTGGAAGCTATGCCCACCTTAAACAATACTGCAGACACCACAACGTGTTTTTTCTTTAACCACGTCATATTCCGCTTTGGAGTACCACTCCAACTAGTTTCTGATCATGGGAAATACTTCGAGAATGAGATTTTCGTCGAACTCTCATCTTGGTTAGGATTCTCCCATGAGTTTGCCTCACCATATTACCCTCAGTCTAATGGACAGGTCGAAGCAGTTAACAAGGTCCTCAAGACCATGTTACAACGCACGGTTAATAAACATAAGACCAATTGGCATCATATGTTATTTTCCGCGCTATGGGCTTACCATACAGCTGTGAAAACAACCACTGGTTTCACACCATTTCATCTAGACCATGGGGTTGAGGCCACTCTTCCCATCGAGTGAAAAATTCCCACCTTACACACCGCAATGGAGCTATTACCTTACATTGCTCCAATGGAGTAGCGCTTGCTGAACTTAGAGTCCCTGGATGAAGATCGTCGATCTTCATTACAGAACAATGAGGCAACTAAAAAACGATCAAAGGCCACCTTTGATCGACATGTCAACCTTCGCTCATTTCACGAAGGCGACCTCGTCCTTGCTTATGATATCGCTCATGATACCTTTGGTCATGGAAAATTCGAGTCACTATGGCATGGCCCATACATTATACAACATTGTCTCACCAAAGGCGCATACATCCTTGCCACTCCCAAAGGCCTCTCTCTCAAAGAACCCGTCAACAGGTTATACTTAAAGAAATTTTATGCCTAAGCGTAGTCATTCTACTTTAGGTTATTTCTTTTATAGTGTTTTTAATATTTTTTCCATCCCTCACGTCTAAACTATCATTTGTGCTATTGACATATGTGTCCTCCACCGACCTACCACATCGGTTACACTGACGGCGCCAGCCGTTGGACACAAAATCTCGCTTCGGCAGCTTGGGCCATCTATACCCCCTCACATGAAATGCTCCATTCGAGCGGCATATGTTTGGGATCAGCCACCAACAACCAATCTGAATACACTGCCGTCATTGGCCTCCTCGCCAATGCCCAGCATCATCGTATTCGTCATCTTAACATATTTCTCGACTCTCAACTAGTCGTTCTCCAGCTCAATAATGTGTACCGCGTCCACGATCCTTGCCTCTTTTGCAAATACCTGCAAGTTATACTTTTATCTCGACATTTTGATTTCATTACATTTAGACATATTCCAAGACAATTGAATCAAATTACAGATAACTTAGCTAACATTGTGTTAGACTGGCATATATTACATCAAGATACCTCTACACATACATAAACATATCAAAAACCTATCACACCATCTATATAGATTAGACATCATCAAACATTAAAAAACACATGTAACCATCACATAGATCTCAAAATGTATACTCATGTATATATAAGTTAGTCCACAGTGCCATCCAAATGTTTACATACAAAAATACAAGTATCCGCAAGCCAGTGAAGCACCTCGGTACAAAATGGGCTCACCAGCCTATATACAAAAATACAAAAATACATAGAGCACCACTCATGGTGCCTCTAGAGCACCACCTCATGCCCCTCCCTCAAGCGGTGGCCCTCCTGGCATGCAGCGTAAGCCCCCAGGAAAAGTGCTCACCGGCCAGTACCCTCTCCATCACACTCAGCTGACCACCACTGATCCACTGAGTCGCAAGAGACCCATACACTTTCACAATCATCGCTGCTATATAGCGATGTGCTAGAGAATCCATCGCCCTGATGCTCACAACGGAGCCTGACATAAAGTTTTCCCTCGAAAAGAACCTCCGACCCACTGTCACTAGCACCACATCCCTAGGTAACATCGGCTCCGTCGGTAGGGGCGTTCCCCGAAACGAGAGCCGAGTCAAAAAATATATGTCCACCGCAGTGAAAGAAATCTACTCTCCCCGCACCATGAAACAATGCAGGTCCAGACTCCACATCCAGATAAGGAACTGTAGGAGATACTCCTTTTCCCGTATCAACGGGAACTCAAAGAACTTCAGCAGCCCACAGGCTGCCAAAGTCGCACGAACCCCCAGATCCTCAATCGCCACGACATCTCTCAGTTGGGACCAATCCCGCTCTTGCCACCCAATCGACATCGTGCAAAAATATCGCATGTAGCCACATAAAACAGTCCTAGGTCAGCCACATGGACCATAAACAACATTAAAAAGATAAGTTTTACACCTGTCAACCTTGCCTCCAAGACGCGGCTGTTTAACCCACAGGTGTGCACACATGCACGCCTGTTCACTCCACAAGCGCGCACATATGCACGCCTGTCCAATCCACAGGTGCGCACTCAGGTGCGCCTATCCATCCTATAGGTGTGCACGCATGCACACCTGCTCACCCTATAGGGGCACCTTCATGCACCCCTATCACGAACACAGGTGCGCATCAAAGTGCACCTATCCAATACACATATGTGCACACATGCACGACTGTGCAGCCAACAGGCGTGCACATAATGCGCACCTTTTCCCCCCTTACATACACCCCCATGTGCACCTATCTGGTGGGCAGGCATGCACTTGTGTGCGCATACTTCTGGATCGCCTGCGCAAGTGGGGGCCCACACCCATAAAACCCCCTGTACGACCCTCCGTACAGGCCCTGCCCAAAAATGGAAACCCTACTTCTATGCAGGATTATCAGACTACTAACCTAAACCTCAATGGTCCTCGATCGGATGCCTCATCCTCCTGGAATCTCCAAATATCCTCTGAATACTTCTCATCCAGTCACTATAGCAGCAAGTACAAATTAGGTGGCAATGTGGGCCCTATAGCTATATATAGGCCTTTTCACCAAACTTCCACTCACCATTCCGGGAGCTCCGAGTGTCCATTCCCCGATCTATCTTCAGCCATGGGATCAGCATCCCGACATCTACATCACGATAGTCTCTGGGCCACTTTTCATCCTCAGCCCCTGGGACGCCTTTTTTTTTCATACCCCGACTAGGTACACATGCTCATATTCAAAATTATCAAATAAATGATCGTATGTTCAATTCTCTTCAGATATGGTTCACGTCAGGTATTTGGTTTTCATGTGTGCAGGTACTTGGTCATCATACATCAACGCAACCCCTTCAGGTATATACTCAGCACTGGCATGTAGTCATTCCCTCTGAATCTCACTTGCATCTCTAGTCACACCCTTTGACATTTTCCTCTAGGATCCCCATCTTCGGCTCTGCAGTACCAACACCTCCATTTGCATCTTCGGTACTATCACCCGATAGCACTCTTACCCACATGAGTTGTCCCATTCATAGCACCCTTTTTCCCCTTTGACACTCATGTTTTTTTTCAAAACCCTTTAGGGATGGGAGTCCCGATAGTCTTCCATCATGTCGCGAATCATCCACATACTCCTTCTCCTCATTTTGATAGCTTTTCCATTGGACTCCCAGATTATCTCTTCACGGTTCTTTTTTTTTACTGCACCTTTGCAGTATCATGAACCCTCCATTTCATCCACAATCAATTTTCCACTCTGCAAATTTCCCTTCATTTCACCTACCTCATACAGAAACCCACCCAAGGCCCCCCCCACCCTCCACTAGTTCTCCCAGCAAATCATTCCCTACCCGGGCCAACGATATTACATTCGGGCACCCGTTTCTGTATTTGTACACTCATCCCAAATTATTCTTTATTTATTGTACAAACGCCTTTGTTTCCAACATTTACATTACCTTTTTGTCGTAACCTTTGGCGACCTTCTTCCCTTTTTTGGCAAACGCAACCCACGTCACCCTTGGTTGGGGCACTCCTTATCATCTACCCTTATTGACATCATCCATATCCTCTGAGTATCCCATAGGTCACTTACCTCTATCCTTTGAGTTTGTTCACTTTGTCCCGCCTCTGGCACAACTTATCCCACGTCTTGTTGTCCCCCTGACACTCGACTTAGTTGAACGGTTGCGGCCACTTATACTTCGCATATACCCCCAACCAAGGGCAGTCTTGAGTCTCCATACATCTTGACTTCTACCATGTACCTCCTCCAGTTCTTAACCTCATCTAGTAGATTTCACGAAGCCCTTGGCTTCTAGGAGTCGCGTCCCACTTTTTGTTGACATCAACACAGTTTTCTAGAAGGGTGATAGTATCTTGATTCTCATTACCTATCCAATGAGAGATCTCGGATAGCATAGGGAGAACCACAATTGCTCCCTGCTATCGTTGACCCCCGTAAACATTCGACTTCAACACTTTCTCATGTTACGGTGGGCCTTACTTTGCGACTATTGCAGTTATTCCTTATATTTGTCGAAGACCTCTGAACTGGGCTGGGCTATCAATGCCTACAAAATCCGTGACATTTCTTACAGACGTACTGCCTACCATTCAGAGTATGTTTCTCCGCAGAATTGTCTTCTGCCTTTATCACAACCGCCCCCGAGGGCGTTGCAGTTGTCTACATCAACACAATATTCCTCTTTTGAGTTACATGAAATGAGCATGGGGCATGCCTGCCTCGTTTGTACACAGTTTATTTTTACACACCTTATGGAAGGTCGGGTTCTACAGGTTCCCTTCTCCCTCCAATGGGTAACTCTTGACAATCCCACTATCACTCTCTCTTACAACAACACTCTCAGTAGAAGAAAAATTGATGGATTTTGGCGATACGTATGCTCCTAACCTCATCCATCAGGGGGCATCTGTTATCACTGAAATTTCGTTCGCAAATGGTTATAAGAATTCAACATCATCAAACAGTTATGAGGTCACCCATGGACCAAAAATATCACAAAATCATTTCCAAAGGGTAAAAAACTATACAACTAGTGCAAAAATTAAAGGGCGATATGAAGACACAGGGCACGCGCGCACATGCACAAAACAAAAACGCAAAAATCATGCACATGTGCACGATGCGCGACTATTGTCGTAAAAAGCCGCGCACCTGAGAAACGACGCATTTATGAGAGTGGTCGGCCTCCCACCCACTTTTGGTTCAGCTTCCAAGTTGATTTGACACTCAAATCTGGACTGGATTCGACTAGGTGGCTGGTCAAAGACCTAGAAATGCCCTAATTAGCCCCTTTACACACTAAAAACTAGTTGGATAATACCTCAAAGGAATGCTATAAAAAGGCCATGGATACACTTCATTTTTCAAGGAATTCATAACAAAGTTATGCTGCCATTATTCTCTTGAGGAATCCTCTATCCTTATCAAGAGTATACTAGCATCATTGCATTGGGCAATCCATCTCACCCCTCGAGTGGATTAGCAAAGAATTCTTTCACCATTTTCATTTTTATTTTCAAAGTTGTAAGAAGAGCTTATTTGTGGGGGTCCAAGAGCCCTCCCTTGGAGGAAGAAGGGACTCATAGTCCTCTTTCTTCTCGGTGTTTTATTTCACTAATATCAGCCTTATCATTGGTGACATGGGTCTAATTGTTTCTTTTGTCCTTATGTCCCTATGCTCATTAATTTAGTTGTTGTTTTATTTCTTAGTTGTTCTTTTATATTTCTTTCTCTAACTCTTTTCCTTACAGCTGTCCTGCTTAGCAAACCCAACTAAGCTTGCAAGCACCTCTATTTTTCTCAATAAGGTGACGAAATAGGCACAACACTAGGGCCAACCTGTACGTCACAATATTAGGATCTTATGACATCGTGATCGGTATGGAATGGTTGGAATCTCATGAGGCGATACTCAACTGTAAGACGAAATAGTTGAGCTTGGTCAATGATGAGGAACAAAGATAAATAATTGTAGGACAGAACCAGGGAGTTTCCCTGAGGTTCATATCTTCCTTACAGCTACGAAAGAGCATGCACAAGGGATGTAATATTTATGTGATCCTTGCATTAAATGAGAAGGGAGTAGCGGAAGGTCTGGAACACCTTCCTATGGTGAGAGAGTTTGTGGACATCTTCCCGTAGGAGTTACCTGGGATGTCGCCAGAGAGGGAATTGGAGTTTACCATAGACCTAAAACCAGGGACTGAATTGATAGAAAGAATGCCTTATTAGATGTCGACCCTAGAGTTACAGGAGTTGAGAATGCAACTGAAAGAGTTGCTAGACCTAGGACCGATACGTCCTAGTGTGTCACCATGGGGTGCGCCTATTATTTTCATACGAAAGAAGGATGGGTCTTAGAGAATCTGCATTGACTACCATCAATTGAACAAGGCAATGATCAAGAACCAACATCCGTTGCTTAGGATTGATGATTTGTTTGATCAGGTGAAGGGTGCGACGATGTTTTCAAAGATTGACTTGAGATTAGGGTATCACCATTTACGGATCAAGGAGAATGATGTCCCTAAGACTGCCTTTAAGACGAGGTTTGGACATTATGAGTTTACTATTTTAAAATTTGGATTGACAAACGCCCCAGGGGTATTTATGAGTTTGATGAACGGGGTGTTCAGAGAGTACTTGGACAAGTTTTTCCAAGTATTCATTGACGATATCTTGATTTACTCTCGGACGATGGAGGAGCATGACGAGCACCTACGCTTGGTACTACAGTGTTTGCGAGAGAACAAACTGTATGGGAAATTGTCTAAATGCGCATTTTACCAATCGAAGATTCACTACTTAGGAAACATCATCTCCGGCGAGGGTATCATCGTGGATCCAGAAGTGCGTAGCTTCATGGGTTTAGCAGGATACTATCGATGGTTCGTTGAGGGATTTTCGAAGATAGCAAATCCAATCACGGAATTGCAGAAGAAGAACAAGAAGTTTGTTTGGAACGAGAAATGCACAGAGGCATTTCAGAGGCTCAAGGATATGTTGACAAAAACAACAATACTAAAGTTCCTTGACATGGACGCAGAATTCTTGGTATGCATTGATGCATCCAAGGAAGGCTTAGGCATAGTCTTGATGCAAGACGGTCGAGTGATCGCTTACATCTTGAGGAAACTGAGAAGGCATGAGGAGAACTATGCAATACACGATTTGGAGTTGTTAGCCCTCGTTTATGCCTTGAGATTTTGGAGACACTACCTTATTGGATGAAAATTTGAACTAAAAATGAACCACTGTGGACTACAACACATATTTATGCAAAGCAACCTAAACGTGCAACAACGACGTTGGTCAGAATTGCTTAGAGAGTATGATTTCGATATTACCTACATAAAATGAACAGTGAATTGAGTGGCAGATGCATTGAGTCGCATACCACGCATATTTTCGGTGTTGCCTCTTTGGATGAATCTACGTGAAAATATTCTAACTTTATAGTGTGATGATGACTGGTACAAAGAGGTCAAGGATTTTATCGGACAAAGCATAATGATGGTACCAAGATTTGAAGGATTTACGTTGGACGACGATGGACTATTGAGATTTAAAAATCGAATTTGCGTACCACCGAACAACGAGTTGAGGAGTTTGATCCTAAATGAGGCTCACAAAGAAGTGTACATGGCTCACCCAGGCATCACGAAGATGAGGGCGGACCTTAAACCCTTATTCTTCTGGAAAGGAATGAAGGTAGACATAGTTAACTATGTGGCTAGATGTCTAGAATGTCAGCAGGTGAAGGCTGAACGTAGACATCCAGCAGGATTAATACAACGTCATGAAATTCTGAAATCGAAATGGGAGGTCATTTTGATGGATTTCATAGTTGGATTGCCACTGATGACAAGGAGACACGACTCGATTTTTGTGGTAGTTGACACTCTGATGAAGAGTGCTCATTTTATTCCTGTGCGTATGACGTATCATGCACTTGACATAGCTAGAGTTTTCATCAATGAGATTGTGAGGTTGCATGGCGTGTATAAGAGGATTATATCCAATCATGGATCGATGTTTATTGGACGATTTTGGACTAGTTTCCAAGAGGCCTTGGGAACCCAACTTAACTTTAGTACTGCGTATCACCCCGAGACAAACAGGTAGACCGAATGAACAAACCAAATCTTGGAAGACATGTTGCGGATGTACGTGATGGACCAACAAAAGAGTTGGGAATAATTCTTGCCACTGGTAGAATTCAGATATAACAACAGTTACCAAAGCACCATTAAGATGGCGCCTTTTGAGTTCCTTTATGGGCGACCATGTCGGACACCTTTGAGTTGGCATCGGATTGAGGATAGGGTCCTGGTGGGACCAGAAGAGATCCAAGAAATAGAAGATTAAATGAAAACAATAAGACAAAGGATCAAAGAAGCACATGATCGACATAAGAGTTATGTCGATGCACGTCGTGTCGACTGTAGTTACGAAGTTGGCGATCAAGTCTTCTTGCAGGTAATAACACATAAGAGTTCGATCAAGTTTGGAAAGGGAGCTAAAATATCTCATAGGTTCATGGGACCTTTTGAGATTGTGGAGAGGAAGGGACCTGTGGCCTATAGACTAGCCTTGCCTGATTATTTGAGGCGTATGCATGATGTTTTCATGTATCTATTTTGAGACATTATATTAGTGATCCTACACATGTTATTGACATGATTTCCTTGTCGGTATCAGACGAGGGGGTGCTCAAAACTGAGCTGATCTACATCCTAGATCATCGCATTTGACAACTACGACGTCGAACGATAAATCAGGTCAAGGTCCAGGGGGACAACTATAGTCCGCACTCGACGACCTGGGAGGACACATATGATATACGCCAACAGTTTCCATTTTTGTTTGAAAGATAGACTTATGATACTGTGATACACATTATTTCGGCATTTATATAGTGTGAAACTTTGGGATGAATTTTAGACCAAGAGGGGGTGTATGTAACATCCCACTCTTGCGTGCACTGAGCGAACTTATTCTTTGAGGACACTTGCTTGCGAGTGATCCAGATTATTATACTATTGGTTGTTGATTATAATTATGAGGCATTATGGATGTGATTATATGTTATTTCGTGTATTTACATAGACATGTGCTATTGACTGGGTTCTCCTGAGTGTGCAGGACTTTGGACCTCGATGATGCAGAGACATCGATGAAGCCCCTTGGACTCTGGATTGAGTCAGGGAGTGGACTATTGGGGTTTGATTGTTGTTGATATGACATATGCACATTTGATTAGATGTTATGATGATTGATTTTATTTCTGACATGATTCATTGATGATGCAGGTTGACGATAGCTTTCCGAACAGACTCACATGTGGAGTAGAGGGGTCATGCATGACAACCAGAGACGTTGAGGGAGAGGTGTGGACAAAAACCCTAACACAACCTACTAGAACTCCCATCATGGCTCAAACTGTAGGTTAATGATTACCTAGTTCGAGAAGACCCACGATGTCGTGAGGGAAGACTGCGATAGTCACTCACGATGATTCTAAGGGGTGTGCAATAAGGAAGTGGCCTTATTCCTTAGAGGCCCTTAGTCTCCCACAAGATCACCTGGTGGAGTATTGACTCCAGTGGTTTTTTATGTCTACCAAGTCAGTCAATAAGTAAGTGGCACCCTTGGAGCACGTAGTGCATCCTGAAGGGCACGTCACACAAGAAAAATGGAAAGAGGCGAGTGGCACCCTTGGGGTATGTAGTGCGTCCTGAAGGGCACGTCATGTAAGAAAAATGAAAGGAGACGAGTGGCACCCTTGGAGCACCTAGTGCATCCTGAAGGGCACGTTGTGTTGTTAACTAATAAGTGAATAAACCTAGATGGACTTAGAACGAATGATGTGATAAGAAAGATTTAAAAACAATTTCCCTAATAAAAATGTCGCCTAGCCTAGGAAAATAAAATCTAGGTCTAAGTGATACTTGTGGTAAAAAATAAAAATAAAAAGTAATAATCATCATTAAATATGTGACGAGAAGGGGGTAAGAAATTCAATTAATTTATTAAAATCAAATTACTTTGGGGGATTAAATTTAAAAAAAAGGGAAATGATTGTTTGTTACATATGCTAATTAAAATTTATTAATTAAAAAGAAAAAGGGGAAAAGGTAATTTTCTACACTTGCTAATTTGAGTTTTAGATAAAAAGGGAAAAGAGGGAAACTTAAAAAGAATTACGAAACTAAGGGAAAAGGGGGGAAACATAAAGAAAAAGGGAAACATAAGGAAAAACCAGAATGACTAACTTAGTAAGGAATCTTGCCTTTAAGAACTTTCTAAATTGAACTCAACTAGGAATTTAGAAAGGGCGTAAGTCATTAAAATGTGTAAGGGAATATGGGGACACCTAGGAGCGATTTTAGGAATGATTTTAGGTGGGTGAGGGAAATAGGAGTAATTAAATAATTAATGAAATTAATTTTTGGTGCAACTAAGGGGATGGGTGATATGTGTATGGGGGAGTTTTGTTTTTCTAATTTAAATTATTTAAAAATAAATTAAATGGGAATTTGGGAAAGAAATCACTTAGAAAATCTATATAAAGGAGGGAGGAGGAGGAGTATGAATCTCTTCCGTTATGGTAATGTTACGTTGATTTTTTTTTGTCTTGACTGGATTATCTTGTGGGAGTTGGGATACCCAGCTCGGGTAATGAGTGGTAGCTCGACCTTGCGAGGCGAGCTGGTTGCTAGCTGTTCTTTGGTTTAGTGTGCATGGCCCCTTTGCGGCTTGGGGGGCTCAAGGGGAAGAAGAGTACCCCTAGCGTTGGCTAGGAGGTACCGGTGAAGTCACCTCGGTCGGCAAGCGAGAGCTGGATGGAGCACGCGCGGGACAACGACTCGGAGTTGTTGCCTTGGGCTATAATACACATGCATTTATTTTGAATAGTAGATTAATATTGTTCTTGCGCTTTCATTAATGCAAATAAATGTGTTTTATTCAGTGTTTTTAAATCAAGAAATTAAGGTCATCATAGCTTTACGCTCACTACATTTGATTTGATTTCCTTTGCAACCCTATCCCCGTTCGCTATGACTGTTCTTCTTGTTTTATTGATTATTATGAAGATATTGTGCTTTAGCTTCCGTCCTTTTCTCTAGGTCATCATTCCATGCCTGAGCAGTCGGCTAGGAGCCGAATCTATGTTTGTCACTTCGGTGTTAATAGACCTATAGATTCTAATGCCCTGCTTTTCTGTGCATGGATGATGAGAAAAGGATAATTTTGCCCAGTCATTTACCTTACTTATCTATGTGCCTTGTTGATTAAAACTTCGATTTTCTCTGTGTTTTAATTGTTGAATCTTGGACAAACCCCTGAGACTTGAATGCCGAAACTCTGTGCATTCTTGTGATTGTTTACTTCTGCGTTTTCTGGAGGTTGTTTTCTTCTGCGTTTTCCTGTGATGGATTATCTCTGATTTGTTGAATTCTTTACTCAGCCTTTACACAACAGATTCTCCATGGTTCTTGTGGCTCATTAACCATATTTTTCCTTTACGACTTTCATGGCCCTTCCCACAACGATTTTACTTGGCAATTTTTTTTTTTCCCATAAAGTGGCCTTAGTTTTTACAAAGAGTGTGCACTCATTTTTACTAAATTTTACCCTCCATTTGTATATTGTTGTATTGCAGATTATTATTTTGCTGTATTGCAAATTGAATCAATGTCTTGCATATCGTTGATAGACTGCGAAAAGTTACTAGTATTAATTTGAGATTTTACCCATTATTTAAATGTGTTTTCCTATGACAAACTCAGTGAAATCATGCCTCGATTGGCAATGGATTTTCCCTTGTTGACTGTGTTTTTTTGAACCTGTGTAATTCAGTGACATCACACCGTGATAGGTAATGAACTTACTCTTGAACGAATGTGATTTGAATCTTTAATTACTCTAGGTTTCATGACTTTTGACTGCGATTATCATTGTGATTTGACCCACTGCAATATCACTTTACCCATGTTTTTACTACTCAGAAAAGATTTCATTATTTAGAAAGGATTTTATTATTCAGAAATGGTTTTAGTATTTAGATGCTATTGAGTTTCCACCGCAAATTCCCTATGCAAATCATTATGGTTGGATGATGAATTTTCCTTTCGTTTTAATATCTTCAACCACAAAATTTCTCCCTCTGCAAATCATTGTATTCTGATGGAGAAATTACCTTTCGTTTTAATTCATTCAACCACGAATTTCCTCGGTAACTCATTACAGTTGATGGCGAATCTTACACTACGATTTTTTTACTATTCCATTGACTACGAACTTACATTCCTTTAACTTGTTTGAGAGGAAGATCAATGTGTTTTTTTAAATACATATTTGACTGTGTTTTTCATTAATAAAACTCCATGCCTTTAATGATAAAAATCAACAACGTTCACTGATGAAACCCAATGATTTTGAGGATAAAACTCCGCTTGTCATTATTAAAACTAAGTGAATTGATTATCCTATCACGGTGAATTAGTAATGCGATTTTAAATGTGCTATCATTGACAATGATTTATGTAACTGCATTTTAGTAATGCGATTTTAATATGCTATCACAGGGAATTATATCATAGTGAATTAGTAATGCCATCATAGTGAATTAAATATGCTATCACAGTGAATAAGTAATGCGATTTTAAATATGTTATCGTGACATCGATTCTCTAGTTATTGTGCAATAGTGATTTTTCTATTTCATTATATAACAACTATTTATATTCACATATGTCAGTGATTTATATTTTCCCATGGCTTTGATGTAACAGTAATTCCTTGATTCCTGACAACACTTAATTAATATACCAACAATAAATATTGGCAGTAAATTTTGATGGTATGCCAGCATTGACAATAACCATAAATAAGTGACATCCTTTTTACATGCATTATGTATAATAATAGTCAACAACAATATAGTATAGACTGAACACCATTTTTAGCGATTAATATTGAATGTCTTACCCAGAATGCTTGTAGAGAATTGATTACACCAAGATACATACTGCTAATTTAAAATACAACTGAAGGACAAAGTGTTTATCTAATGGAATAAAGAACGGCATCTGAATGGCATTTTATAGTCAGCGGGTTATACATTAATATTGTTAATATGGTTAGATAGCGTGTGGTAAATTAATATTGTTGATAGTGTTATATATTAATATTGTTAATAGCATTATATACTAATATTGTTAATAGTGTTAGAATAATAGCGTTATATATTGATATTGTTATATATTGTTAAATCGTTAATTTATATTTGTATTTATTGATTAATTTAGACTTGCTAATTTAGAAAACAAATCGATTATTATATAAGCAACATGATTCAGTAGTTCACTTAATTTAATGGGCGATGGGTATTGTTAAGCAACGTTTCTTGATGTTGTTCAGTGCCTAACTTAGGTCACCATATGATAACATTTATGACCATAGTAGCTTGTTTACAACTCACTCCTTCGCACTTAGACCCCTTGATTAGATGGTTTGGGTTGTTGGCGAAGTCGTGTAATAGCTTGTGCATTTTCTTTGAATGAGGTCATCTTGCATCTTGTCGACCTGTTGCTTGGGGTGTGGGTGTAGTCTTCTTGTCAGTTATTTCGGTTCCTAGCGCATTGAAGTTTTCTTGAGTCCATGGTCCTGATAGGTTAGGTTGCACCAGGATTATTGTCGCACCTATCTCCCGGGGACGGCATGATCCCTGATGAGGGGATCATGGCGCGCCCTATTGGATAGAGGTGAATGATAACTTGGTTGAAGTCTCTGCTTCCCGTTGTGGGTGTTGTTGGTCATTGTAATTTTGTTGTTGGCGCTTGGGTTGTAACCCCTACATGTGTTTGGTTTGCGTGCCATAGAGGTTCTAGTTACTGGTCGTCAAGGCCATTGGGTTGAGATTGTGGATGTTGTCCTTAGCTTGTAGGCATTGTCGTGTTGTGTGTGTCGAGCGGGTAGTTCATTTCCTTCTTTGATTTATGCATGTTTTTCCCAATTGCTCTTTGTGCTAGTGCGTGGAGTCGTAGTTGTCTGTTTCATGATTTGCAATCTTATGTTCATCGTCAGGTTGTCTGGTTCAACTGTTTTTCGTCGTTGCCTTCCTACCTAGAAACAAAAAAAATTACACTTTCTACTTCGCTTGTAGTCGTAACGGCTAGGGTCGTTACATGTTGTGGCCCCATATGTTAGCACCCCATCTAGGGGACTCTATGGGACATGTTATGTGGGTGCATATGTGAATAATAAATAGTGAAATATGTTGTGTTTGATGTGTTGCTTTACGACTTTAAAATCCCTTTTCTCTCTTCAAATTAGAAAAGGGCTCACTTTGCATACAAAGATATTCAAAAGCATATCGTGAAAAAATGTAGAAAATAAAATAATGTTATGTATTTGTTGGACTTAATTTTTTTTTTTTTTTGAGACAAATTCTAATACAAATAAGGTACAATATCACTGAAGAATGTTACAAGCACAACATATACCTAAGAAGACAAATAAAAAATAGACCACATGCTTCTAGAGAAAAAAGATATGAAGATGAACACCGTCGATATTTTCAAAGTCACTCTAATCAAACTTAAATAGGAAGAGTTTGAAATCAACCAAGTATTTAACCTAAAGTTTATCTCCAGTTATACATAAAACGTCTTCAATATTTAACATAAGAAATCAATTTATATATTAAAAATTAACAAATCCATAATGAACCAACCAACTAATCATATTAGAATATAATCTTAAAAACTGGACTTATATAATTTAATAAATATTTATATTATTTTATATAATATATATGTAATTAGTAAAAATAATAATAAAGTAAATAAGGGAGAAACACTTTTCTTATGTTCAGAAATGTTAAAATTGTTATAAACACAAAATTACATTAAAATTAAATAATTCAAACTTTAAATTTAAATGGGAAAAATGATGTTTAGAAGCCATTAATGTAAATATAGAGGGAATGATAATCATTGTATGGAGAGGGACATGACATCTTACTTCTTGTTGTCAAAGTCAATCCATATCAAGGAACTTTTGTTTGAATTCTAATTGGCACTTAATAATATAATATTATATTAAAATTTAAATAACTCAAATTAAAAAAATGTTTAAAAAGCAAGCAAAGTAAATATAAAGGGAATGAGAAACATTGCGAAGAGAGGGACATGGCATCTTGCTAGTTGATATCTCAAAGTCTATCCATTTCTAAGGATCTTTAGTTTTAATTTTAATTGGAGTGTTTTGTAAGGGTTTATTACGA
This sequence comes from Picea engelmannii, assembly GCA_009831015.1. Classification (NCBI taxonomy): domain Eukaryota; kingdom Viridiplantae; phylum Streptophyta; class Pinopsida; order Pinales; family Pinaceae; genus Picea; species Picea engelmannii. Next base: position 70,302 of record ML791995.1, on the reverse strand, counting down.
CATATTTAAACAAAAATGAGTTTTTATGTAGTTAATTTTTGTCTTTGCACATACCTTAATGATCGCGAGGATAGGTGAAAGTTGCATACATGCATACAATTGTAAGGTTGTGTTGATGAATCTCCTTAACTATTCTTGGGACTAACACCATAGCCTACACATTCCACTTAATAGAAACAACTTCAATCATTTGATGTATAATAAAATTCAAATGTTAAAAGGTTCTTGGAATTCAAATACCTTTGAAAATATTGAATTATTTGTTGTTGTAATAAGTCTTAAACTAATTTGTTTTTTCGGTTAAAAGGGATAACTAATGATTTGCTTGCATGTGATTTCGAATTCAATCATGTCAACATGATATATAACATGACATACATCATTAATACGTTGAGAACTATTGAGGTATATCATTTTTATGAACGCATTAGATAGGTAAGTGTTGTTTTATTATTTTGATATTGATTAAAAGTATAATAGAATATATTAAGTTAATGTATTCAACATAATGAAGAGTTGGAATGTGGGAATAACATAATTAAGTTGAAATGTGAGAACTTAGGAATATTATTGATTTGTAGATAACACATTGCATGACATCCATTTGGGAATAACATTGATTTGTGGATAGCACGTTGCATGTCATTTAACAATGGATCAAGAGGTGATAACTATGCTCAAGGTGATAAACATCTACATGTCATGGATTATAACTCTTTTTGGAAACAATTAGCAAGATCCTAGAGAACTTAGGCCCTGAAAACGTTAGCGTTTTTATTGCATATCACCATTTCTTTGAGACTACTATCTGGTTAGTTCTAATTTCTAGTCTCTTTCATTTTATGTTTGTAAGCTTACAATGTTTTCTTTTATGTAGGCTAATATTTAATAAGTAACATTCTAGTTCATATGCACACTCATGTCATAAAATCAATCTCTCTAGGAAATTAACCATGCTTTTTTATTATTGTTTTTGTGTTATCACCACAACAACTAGCATTGGAAGTGGATCATAATGTTGTTTGAAAGAAGTATGATGAGTTGACATACTCTAAAATTGAACCAAAGTTATAATGAGCGGATTGGGCCA
>ML791995.1:43624-60021 GCA_009831015.1 Picea engelmannii | reverse complement strand
TGAAACCAAAACAAAATTGGTTGAAGACCAAAAATTGATACTTATACAATTATTTAACTCAGAGATACATTACCCCAATACTGTTAAGAACGAAAAATTTTGAGCACAAAATTCAAGCCGTTGTAGTCATATCAAATACAAAATTATCTCATAGCTTCAAAATTTAAACCTTATTATTCGTCCATAATACATTTACATAAACATAATTGCATGATAAATTATCATTTAAATTAAACAAACTAAAGACCGAGTTTGGCAGGGACTAAGCTGCCATGCAACCCTTGTTTTAGACTAAATGTCCATTACATTACATATATGTTGTCCATAACAAAATGAACAATGTGGATACATGGCTTGTCTTGTACTATAGATATATTGTCCTCTTCTTTGTGAAATAAAAGTAAATGTTGTAAAATCAATGTAAAATAACCATGAAATGAAAGAGGACAACCCCCATATCACATCACATGCTTGTATCATCATATCATCTTATTAGTTATCATGACATGTGCTCTTACAACAAAGAAAGTTAAAAAGTAAAATTTAATATTTTCCCTTAACCTTAAAAGTAGAGAAGCTTGGTGTGGGAAAATCAGTATTCAACCATCATATTCTTCCATTAGTATGTCTACATTCATTATGCCCATTTATATTTATATCTAAATATATGCTTATCATGCATATGATTCATGGTCTTAAAACATTAAGAATGATAGTTTCTTATTTTCTGCATATAGGGTCAATGATAGATTTTGTTGGGTACACAAGTATGATTATTTTGTTAATTTTTTTTTAATCTTTTTATTAAAAATGTTTATTTATATAATTATTAATTTTGTAGTTTTATTTTTATAAATTTAAATTGAGAATTAATATTTAATTTTTAGTTTTTTTATTAATTCAAAATATTTAATTATAATTATAGTTATTAATTTAATTTTTTATAATTAAAAGATTATATTTTTCAATTTTAACATTTTTTCATTGAATTTTTTTACTTTGATTTAACTAAATTTTAGATTGTTGATTGTTGGAGTATCTATCACTATCAATTACTTTTTTGCATCTTTTGAAGACAATAAAACAAGATCCATTTTTCGATTTAAGAAAACGGTTTCATGTTTTCTTTTGGAAATACTGAGAGGGGGGTGAATCAATATTACTCTTTTTTTCAACAATTAACAATTACTTTGATATTTTATTAATTACCACAGTAAATCAACAACAGACTTGTATTTAAAATAAGTTATATAAATATAATTAACATGAATTACAATGTTTTATTAAGAATAATGAAGGAAACCAATCCTTTTTAGAGCACCAACTCTAGGAGACACAAATCCCCTTCTTCAGGGCACCAACCCTATGAAGCACCAACTCCCTTGTCTTTAGGGAACCAACCCTAGGAAGAACCAACTCTCTTAACTTTAGGGCACCAACCCTAGGAAGCACCAACTCCCTTAATTAGTAAAGGATATGAATCATTCCTTGTTCCTCCCTTCCACCCCCACTGCGTAAGTATCATCAATTCCTCTTCTTGGACTCTGCTTCTATTTTTATCTTTTGATATGGACTACAAAGACACATATTTTTCACCGTACTTTATTGCTTATATAGTCTTCCAACTGGTGTGAGCTATGAAGCATTGTGTCTCTTTGTTTGAACCATTGCACCTCTCCATTTAAATTAACAATACTAACATTTGTATTTCCTTTATTGTTATTCATACATTATCATGAAAGCTTTTCAATTTAATGAGAGGGATTTCCATAAATCGATCACAGGTATGGATCCATTCCTTTAACTTGATTCCATGCCTCTCTATTTCATTCTAAATTTAAATTGATGAAATCTAAGATTTTTTATTAGTTTTCTAATGCATTGCATGTATTGGAAAAAGTCCAGGTCCTATCTAGTTCAACACTCCTTTTAGATCGAGATAAAATTCTTACTATGTGTGTTAAATTTCGCATAGAAACACTTCGGGACTTCTATTCCATATGACCATAGGCGGTGGCTAGGCGCTAATCAAAACATGTGTTTAATCATTTATCAAGATCAATAGTCATGTTTTAATTTGGACATTGAGATGGACAACTACCTTTTATTTCGGAACTTCGTCCTTCAGGACTTCCAACCTTTGCAGTCATTCAATCCTCCCAGAGTGCATTTCTCCGAAGTAGATCAGACGGTTAGGACTTAATCTGCAATTGAGCGGACGATTCTCATTTACTTCGGGATTTGAGAGTTTTGGAACTTCGACTTTTGCAGTTTTCCAACTCCTTCGGAGAAAATACCATCGGATTTCTTATCAACACTTCCCTGTTCTAATAGCCTTCACAAGTCTAGGAGCTAGGACCGTGTGCTTATTAATTTAAGATATGTTTCTAGTGCCTCATGGCTTATGTGTTCGTAACTCATGACCGGGGGCTGGAACCTAGTCCTCCAAACTCCAGACTTCGGGTGCTTTCTCCTTTCCAAGCATCTAATCTTCCGAAGTTTGAACTTCCCAAAGTGGTTACCTCTCACAATGGTTGATTCGATGGTTAGCATGATTCCCGAAACCAAATAAATGATCTAACTTCAATCCTTACACTATCCTTCCACTGGCTTAATCCAACGACTATGACTTAATCAAACGTTGTTATGGATGGCCATGATTATTTCGGAGTTAAACTTATGCGAGGGATAAATCTTCTTCCAACCTCTGAACCATAAACCGCCTGTCCACACGTCATACACACACCATTTCAGAGCTTGGAAGGGTGGTTTTCCAAACCACTTTGGTTGACTTCCGAAATAGATTATACTCGTTGATTTATATCTTAGATCGACAACTGTGAATGACTCTTGTCCTCGTTCTTTACACTTGGTTGATCAACAATCGAGAATGATTTTGGCCTTCGATGCTTTGGGCAATTGTTGGTGGTAGAAACTAGTTTTCCTTGAAGGACATACTCCCATAGTGATGTATCTTGTTGACATCATTGCTTATGTAGCAATGGCCGAGTAGATTCCACGTGTCACTTAGATTTGTGACTTACGTATACCTAAAATTCCAATTGGAACTTGATACTCGTCACCATCTAAATGCGCCACGTGTCCTCGCTGACATGGTGTTGTGGACTATGATGCTATGGTCTCTCAATGTGTGTGCCATGTGTCTTACTTTGTGACTTCAGATCTCCGACCTTTAGGTGAAGTTACATGTTCTAAACTCTTTTTTTTGCCGAAGTGGTCAGCGCCAAAGTTGACCACAATTGGACTTGCCTGTCCTGATCCAACTGTCATCATGCATTGTCCAGATCTGATGATCCTTATTCACTTCAAAAATTTGGGGCTTCGGCCTTCAGGTAATCTTACCTGTTCTTGGCTTCTTTTCGCCTGAGTGGTTAGCACTGGAGTTGACTGATGCTACGAAATCTTGATCTTACAGATATCATTGATCTCGAAGTTCTCCTTAGATTTGACGGCTTAATTTTACTTTAGAACTTCGACTTCGACTAAAATTCCTTCATGCAAATTTCCTTCGTTCGATATTATCCGAAGTGGTCAATTTTGGGCTAACCATGCGTACGCCATTTCCACGATCGACGGTCCATGACTCTTAGTAGTCGATTTGACGGTCTATATTTAATCTATATCTCATGATCTAAATCATTCCCAAATCTTGAATAGACAACCACAATTCTCCTCTTCTTTACGCAAGTTTCCTCTATGATCAGATGATCATAATTTGTCCTAAAAACTACACCAATGGACAAGATTCCTCCCTGATAGTGTTTCTGCAGTGCGTTCTCCCTTCTTAGCTTCATGTTAATGTTCTTCTGCTCCTTATTTGACATCAATGACAATATCATACCACTGTGTCCAACATTTTCCTCTTTTGTGTTTTAAAGAGACTTCCATGCTCGGGAATCAACATAAAGGGAGTTACTTCTCAAGATATGGAAATAATAATGGATTCTCCCCGACTCACGGTCACTGCAACAATTGCAATTGTTGGAGTAGGAACCGAGTCATAGGAATTCTTAATTGGATCTACCTAATGATTGCTTAACTTTCAATATTTTTACTAATAAGGCAAGTTTTCTTTTTGGAGCTAGGCAAGACTTTACCTTCAGATATAAAGTTGTCACATAACCATGGTCAACGTAAAGTATGTAATGAAAGTGATCTGAAAATAGAAGGCTGACTTGTTATGCTATGCAAGCACCCCTACTTCATTAAAATAAACTTTACAGGACCTTGCTTCATGTGTATAAATATGCAAATTAAACTTATGTGTTAAGTTTTATGCTTCTTCTTGTAAATGCTTATGTGTTAGCAAATGTTCTTGTAGATGGTTAAATATGTACTTCACATAAATACACAGCAACAATACTTGCAGCAAACAAACCATCAAATGCACAACAAGAGCAACATGATAAAGGAGTTCACCCCCCTACGGGCTACATCTCCTTGAGCCTCCATAATGGACTTGGCTCTCTGGGATTAATTAGTCAAAAGTTCTTTTACAAGCTGCTTCTCAACTCCAATGGGAAAACAAACTGTACCATTGATATCAGAACACATAAAAACCCCAAAAATGACTAATACAACTCTGAAAACGGATCATGGCTCATCCGGGCATAACCTCTTCTACATGTGGCCATAAGCTTCACTGAGCTTCTATTTGGCTAAAACACCTGTAAAAGTCCTCAAACGCCTCTGAAACCTGTCCCAATGTGTTCAGAGCATAACAATTAGCCAAACATGATATTTAAATCACAGAAAACAGATATAGGCTCACCAAACCATGTCCTCCATCAAAGAGGGCTTGAAGCTTCCTAGAGCTTGCTGAAACTTCAATGGTGAAAATATTGCTGAAGAAGTCTTCAAATGGCTATGAAAACGGCACCAATGGATCCAGCATGTCCAAAAACCCCTGGCTGGGCTTTTACGGCATCTCAAACGGCCAAACGGTGAAGAAGTTAGGCCTCCTTCATTTTCCTCCTTCAAGCTATGCTGGAACTGGTTCTACAAATCGCACTCTTGTGCACACGAACCTCGAACACGCTCCCGAAACGCGTTTTAACCTGGCACCGGGCGCAACCGCGCCAACGGTGCAAACCGTAGGACGGTTAGAGCGCCTCCAGCCCCCAACCGCCTAGCTCTTGGGCATATGTTGTCCTCCATATGACCACGCGTTCAAATAAAAAGGGCCAACGGTTTTGTGGGCAAATAAGACCACGCCACATGGCGGGTCGTTGAACCGTCCAAACCAAATTTTAACCGCTCCAACAGTCATATGGTAACAGTGCAAAACCGTGGGTCAACAAACCCCACGCACCGTTTAAACAATGGTATGGTCGCATACACACTATAACCAAAGGTTAAAATTACAATTCAAAACCCCGCGCCATTTAATAATATGTGTGGACATATAAATTATGGCATAGAAATGGTTTTTAACACAAACCAAACCAAACTCCGATTTAAATCTGTAATGGTCACATGGGAAACAATTTATGTAACCGTGGCATATAATAGTAAAACCCGCGCCAATTAAATCAGGGGTATGGTCGTATCAATGACGCATGTGACCGGGTTTGTAAGTTGTTTAAACTCCCGCGCGATATAACTTGTAGACTTCGGTCATGTGATATGCATAGAACCTCGGGCCGGGGCTTAGCCCTGGCCCGACCCCCTGCCGAACGAAACCATAGGCGAATTCATATATAATATTTCTTGTAGTGATAACAAGAAACAATACGCGGTAAGTTGACTAGTGGAAATATGTTAAGTCGTTGCATAGTGGGGAGGTCCGGGGGTCGAACCCCGCGGCCTCCATTCAAATTTTAATTAACCACACAATACCAATGACCAATAAATGGGTGCCACGTGGCAACCCTTCATTGGGCCACGTGGCACCTTCCTATTGCCCAAAATCATGCCACGTGTCGCCACTCTATTCGGCCACCAACAACAAATAAGAATCTGCCACGTCACCTGCCAGTGCCACGACAGCATGTACGGACGCCTACGTCAGCACTGTACGGCCCTGCCACGTGGCAGTACGGCCTGCCCAGTCAGCATCATTATTTTTCCCTGTTTGGCTTGGCGAACAGACCTCGATAACTTCTCCATACGGACTCCGTTTACGAAAGTAAATATACCGCCGGAATCGGGAGAACGAGACGGACGCAATGGCACCGTTTTCGTCGCATTCCGAGCACTTTGAAAATTGAGCAAATTTTAGACCCCTGGTCCAGATTCTGATCAGAAAGACAACTTGTTCACAATACAAGGATTGAGTCTATATTTGACCATGCCGTTCTAGGACAATGTGGTAAAAGATACCTTTAGTTAAATCTGCGTAAATGCATATCCTAGAGTAGGTAGTAAAAACATAATCACTAATTTCTGATATCAAGGAAATGAATGTACATGAATAATTTCCAATAGTTGTTAAAGCTATATCCTAATATTTGAATGGGACATTAGGCAATATGACCTATATCAAACTTGTTGTTACAAATTTTGTCTAAAGATTAAAGCAAGGTTTTTGTAGCTTCATAAATAATTAGTAACATCTAGAAACCAAGTCCCTTTACTATCAACTTGTGCTATGTCCAACTAAAAATTGAATTTCAAAGTGAAATTGTTTTATTAGTTTAGAAAAGTAGAAATTGTATCCTTCCAAAAAAAATTCCATGTAATCACTTATGTATATGTGCATGGAGCCTCTTTAGAAAAAAATTATAAATCGTTCAACTCAAAAAACACAATTCGAGTGAGAAAATGCTTCTTCTCTTTATTGACCTTTTTTCCCAGCTGAAAATTTCTCAATATATTAATATATGTTGTTCTCATTGTACGTATACATAGCTTACTAACATAGCCATCCTCCAAAATATGTGAACTGTGATCAACAAAGTATCACCAAGTCCAAAATATAGTATAACACGTAGAAATACAGCCTACCTAAAAGTTACAAAAGTATAACAACTAGTCTATTGGCCTCCTCAACAAACTATCCAAAAACATATTACATAGATATCCAAAATTGATTAATGGACCAAAAGACCAGTTAAAGTATCATGCCAATGTTAACATAAAGAATTCGGTCCAATCTACTATGTTGATCATGGATAGAGTCGTAAAGTAAGTGGGGGGGCCTCATGGCCATCCTGCCATTTGTGGTAGTGGATCCTTCTTTCTGGTACCGGTAATGCATGCTTAGATAGAGCATCAACCTCCATATTCTCTTCCCTATATATATGATCAAACTTGATGTTGGTGAAGAGGGTATTGAGTTCCCTGATCTTTGTCATCCAACCCCTAAGAGAGGTTACTTGTAAATTGCATTTGTAATTTAACCAATCTATTACAATATTTGAATCTCCCAGGACATGCAGATCTGCAATGTTTAATCGATGTGCTAAGGATAAAGATGCCCATACCCCAAGTAGTTTTTCCCTGGTGTTTTTCCCTGCCCACAGTTTAAAGTCCATCTTTAGGTTGTAATACTTGTAGTCTTTAATATGCCCCCTGCCCCACAAAGTAAACCATTATTCTGCGCAACACCATCAAACCAACAAACAAAATCCAAAGTAATGTCTGGAGTCTTATTAATCCTGTTATGTGTCCTTCCTTGTAACTGACCACTGGTAGGCTTCATCATCCCTCTAATTTTTATACTAACACTCTGTACTAAGGGGGAACAACTATCAAAGATACATATATTTCTTTCCAGCCGCAAGTACCAACATACAATTATTGGTAAGGTATTGTATACTTTTCCCACCTTCAACCAGTTTTCAAAACAATTGTTTAATGAATTTCCTCCCCAATTAGTGACAAGATTATAAGAAATATGTAAGTTTTTCCACAGTTTTATAGTAAATGGAAATTTTATGAATATGTGTGAAATTGACTCCTCATCCCTGTAGCAGAGTGAACATATGCTCAGACCAACCCAACCTCTTTTTTGTAAAGAGTCCCAAGTGAGTATTAGTCCTAGGTCCATAATTGTCTTTGCCATAAAGAGATCTGTCGTGGTCAGAATTTAACTTCCATAGCATTGTAAATATTTTTGACCGAGAGTAGTCCCGACTGATCTCCACCAGTCCGCATTAAAATATCTTCTCCAAACCACAGTTGGACACCTGAGTTGATAAGATTCTTTATAAAAAAATTCCATTCCAAAGACACATTACCCGTGAGTCCCAAGTCCTCACTGTACCTCCACTAGTTGGTGATATAGCCCCAGGATGATTGTGCCTTCTCTTGATACAAATAGCGAATATTTAGATTTTTTAATACCATTAAAATCTCCTAGGATAATAAAGATACGTTGTGAATGCCTAGAATTTTATCCAAACCAATAAGTACATAGCATCCATTTCCAGGCTTCCAACTCAGCCAGTGGGTGATGAAGGGCAATGATTTCATCATGTTTTTCCAAATGTGAGAATCCATAGGTTGTATTACCAGAGCTGATCTAAGCCAAGTAGTTGCAGAAGTGTGTGGGAGATATTTGTCTTTAATCACCCGGTGCCAAATCCCTTCCTCCATTATGCTCTCCACAATGAATTTGTTGATAGTGCATGGTTGAAAATGAAGAGGTTCTTGCGTCCCCAACCTCCCAATAGTTTCGGTTTTGCAACTAGCCCCTAGCTGCATAGATGGATACCATGTTCTTTACGGTCCCCCGTCCAGAGAAAATCAAAGATCAATTTTCAGATCTTTGTGAGAACAACAACAGGAACCGTCACGAGTGCCATCCAAAAAATTGTTTGAGTTTCCAAAACTGCCTTTGCTAATATGCACCAACCTCCTAAAGTTAACCAACGGTTACACCAATGCTTTATCCATTTTTCAAAATTTATGAGAAGCCATCTCCAGTCTTCAAAAAAGGTTTTTTTGGCTTTAATGAAACACCCCAAGTACTTAAAGCCCAATGCTAACTCCATAAAATTGAAAGAAAAAATCTCCTTAAATATCGCTAAGTCTGCATCTTGTAGCCCCGCATGATGGAATGTGGATTTGCTATGGTTCATTTTTAAACCCGAGGCACTACATAATTGTTCTAGGATGCACTTTATCAATAACCATTCTTTAGTTGTTTCCTTTGTCATGATAAGCACATCATTGAAAAATATAAGGTGTAATATTTTTACGACTCTAGAAACCTTTACCCCTATCAGATTCCCCACCTCTTGTCCCTATTTCAAAAAGATGCTAAGACTTTCCATAATAAGGATAAAAAATAATGGCGAGAGTGGACATCCTTGTCGAAGGCCACACTCACTATTGAAAAATGTAGAGGTCTCACCATTTATCAACACCACAAATGATGCACTGATCACATAACTCATGATACACGAAATAGAAGTGACACTAAAACCATTTTGTACAAGAATTAAATGTAGAAAATCCCAACTTAAACAATCATATGCCTTTTGCAAATCCAATTTTAATAACAGGGCTTTTATTTATTTTTATTTGATGTTGTGTATGCATTCATGCGCCGTCCCTACGGCGTCCAGGATCTGTCTACCCTTCAAGAATCCCAATTGTTCAGCTGACCAATCCCTCGAGAGAATAGGTTTGATTATGTTTGTGATCATTCAGAAATAAGTTTATAACATAGATTACAAAGTACAATGGGTCTAAAATCCCCAAAGGTCCGAGGAGAGTTCTTCTTAGGAATCAAATCCAGGAAGGTCAAATTTAGAGATGTTTGAATCTTACCTCTGATTATGGAATCTTCGACCATATCTAACAAATCATCACCAACCACATCGAAAAAATTAGTAAAAAACTCAATAGTCCAGCCATCCGGGCTCAGACTTTTGTCTTTGGAAAATAGACCTAAGATATCCCAAATCTCCTGCTTAGTGACAGGTATATCTAAGTGTACATTATCATCCACGGTCACAAATTGTTGAAAAATTCTGACTAAGTTAACTTGTTCCACTGGTGCCCTGGGAACATCTGCAACATATAACTGTTTGAAATATCTATAAGCCTCTCCTTTGATTGCCTCTTGACCTCTAATGGTCTGACCAGTATCATCATCTATCTCCCATATATGCTTCTGATTTCTTTTGGCACTAGCAAACTTCTGAAAAAATTTAGTATTACGATCACCAAACTTTATCCAAATAGAACGACTCTTTTGTTACTAGAATTCCTCTTCATTTTTAAGTATATCATTTCACTCAGTTTCTAATGCTTTCAAATGTAAATCTGAAGCGATGTCCAACCCATCTCTTGACAGACTAGAATATCCCAATCTTATGTCCTCCTCCAGAGTTTCCAACTTATGTATCTTTTCACACCGTCTATGCTTCGACCAAGATTTTATTCGAGTCTTAAGTTCTTTAATTTCCAGAAAAATTTGTGTTGGATATCCAATTCCTCCAGGAAGACAAAATCCTTCCATACTTCTTTCACAATCATAGCAATTTCAGTCTCTACCATCCAAGTTGGATTTAACTTAAACGGATAGGCCACCTGTACCTGTGTCAAATCAAATTGTGCTATCACTGGTGCATAATCAGATATGAAAGGGAGCTCAACCCAAGAACGATACCTTCCCTCATCAATCAATAAGATTTCCGCAACTAGAATGTGATCCAACCTTTTAGCAATGCCTGCACTCCCAACTCTGCCAAATCCTTGACGTAGGTACCAATAAGTCTAGGACCAAGTCGACCAACAATTGATCCTTGATCATATTTATAAAATAGTTGGAATGTTTATCCAGGTGTCCCTATGAACCCCATACTTTATCTGCACCTGTAGTAAAATTCAAATCTCCTGCAAGTATCAATCTTTTAGCAACTAACAATCCTTTTGCCGCCAAACAATCCCCTAAAAAAGTCTCTCACTACAAGGACCATAAACATTAAGAAAATTAACAACTCTGTGATTTTCTAAGGTGATTCCCGTAAGTAAAATTCCCCCACCACAAAGTGTAGGGTCCAGTGCGAACTTTATAGGGTCTCAAGTCACCAGGATTCCACCCGAGTTACCCATTGAACTAACAACACACACATACCAGCTAAGAACAAATTTTTACATAAAATGACGAGCCTTGTCCTCAACAACAAGTGTCTCTAGTAAAAAAATAATGTCAGGCTTGACTTTAGTGATTAATCTATGCATGGAGGAAAATTTCAAGGAGCCTCCCACCCCTATGATGTTTAGTGAGAGTAATATCATATTTTGGCCCATGCAAGGGATTTTAATCCTCTAAGCGCCCCAATGTCAAACCAAGATGAAGTAGTGGGATCAAGTGTAACAAAAGGGATAGTGGATTTCTTGTGAGCACTTCTCGTCTTCATAGGTGAAGTCTCAAAACCCAAACCTCTAGACCACGCATAGTTAGACCCAACCCCCCCACTACCTTTCCCCGGTTTGCAAGACGGTTTAGTAGGAAATGGAGGAGCAATAACATAATTTCCTTGAAAAGTAACGAGGGGAATGGGGTCCCCCACCTCACGAAGTAGAGGCACCAATGTATCCAATGTCTCAACTAGAGTAAAATCATCTAGGCCATCCTCTCTAAATCCCGAGAGTAAAAAGGTTTCCTTAACCCCCTCCTCAATCTCTAATGAAAAATCCTTTGAGTGGATAGTAGAACCGAGAGTGTGGGATCCCGTCCCAAGAAAGCTACTAATATGTCGGGAAAAATCATCCTAGACTCCTCCCGAGAAAGGGTAACTTGAGTTTGATCCTCCAGAGTCTTAGCGCCCGAGTGACTAGGTGCACAAACCTCTAGGCCCGATGAGGCTGTCTTAGAATTCGGCTCAGATATGCAAGGTTGTTCAAGCGGACTAGTCTCTGGACAAGTAGTAGCGTCCATAACTATCTTTTCCAATGAGGTCAATGAATGATATAAAAAAGGACAAAAGGATTTGATTTTACCCGTGAGGGTTTCAAAATCCAAGATAGGTGGAGAGTTCAACGTCCAAAACAAAGAAGTATCGAAACCAATGGAATTGAAAACAGGTGAATCACATCTTGGAATTTTTCGAAGGCGAGTATTTTCCGACTCCTCCTCTTCCATAGTACCCTGCCAGGTGTTTTCAAGTGTCCATTCCTACGACATAGCGTGTAGTGAAAGGGAATTCCCATATAATCCATCCTCTGCGAATACAACTAGTCTCTCCACTGTATATCTAGAGTCTCCAACAACCCCGAGTGTATATCCACCTCTACTAAAATTCTTCCCATTTTTCTGCCAGGAGCTCCAAGTGCTTGTTCATCCACACCGATAAAACGACCAATGGAATTTCCTATCGCCATTTGAGCCTTTAAACTCCAAAAATTGATTGGGAGACCGGGTAAGAGTACCCATAGATGTCTATACTGAAAGTAGTCTTATGCGGGGTCTAATGAGATCCTCCAATATTTTAGCATAATAATCCCACCGTCGTATGGCCACAGTCTCTCTAAGATCTTGGAAGCATCCTCCGGCGAGTGAAAATTGAAACCAAACTAGCCACACGGGAGGTAAAAAACCTCCGGGGCATATCCCAAAATAGGAAACCAATGAGTCTTTACCCAGCTAAAAAGAGGTGTGATACACCTCAGATGATAAGAAAACCTCCCAACCAGTGCATCCAGTGCTAAGTTAGCCGCTTCCTCCAGGACAAGATCATCCCCCAATATCATTTTCCTTCTAGACCGGTTAGGAGGCCATGGTTTCTTAGAAAAATATCTCTAAGGACCCGTCTTAGGAGTAGTTACCACAGTATTTCCAGTGGGTTGTGTTAGTCCTACCACTGGTCGCTGGCGAAGATCACTAACCACATTGTAAACAATAAGAACCTATGCATTGAACCCCAAAGAACTAACAAAAGGTGGTAATTCCTTATGGTAAGGTAGTTTAGAGTCTGAAGGAGGCATCGGTTCCAAGGGAAGTAAATTCCAGGCGATGCGGTGTCTCGAGTTTAAATGCAAGGTGGGTGGATAGAAGAGTCCCACCCTCTCTCAGGCCTCTTCTTCAGTTTCACTCATGAGTGCGCTGACGACCTCCTCCGTCATAGTAGCTCACTAGAAACAAGTAATACATGCCACCTAGCTCCCACAATAAACTTCTCGGGGGTGAAAACCAAAGTAGCCACGGGTCCAGGAAATAGGAGGGATCGAGAGAATACACAATTAATGCAGTCAGAGTAGAGGACAAAGTTATTAACAACTCTGTCAAATCCAGAAATAAATGGGATGGAAGGGGTTTAGTCAGTATCGAAGCCTCCATTTAGTTCCATTTTGACCCCACCAGACAAATATAGCGGAAAAATACAAGAGAAAAATACCTAAGGGTTCCTCCAAAGTAAAAGAATTGTAACTAAACTAATAAGGAATCCGACCGTCAATAAAATACCAGCGGAATAGGTGCCCCATGTCTCCGAAATGCCCTAGATATATCAAATATATCTAGTTTGGTAGTTTCCAAAAGACTTAAGTTGCCTAAAAGCAAAGTCCAGCAACGAGCCCAACACTAAAGCAAGCCCCGATGCCATTAAAGTCCACCAAGGTGTTACAGGTTCAAAATAATCCAGTTCCCACCTAAAACGCCCTCGACCCTCTCTCCCTTCCACACCAACTTCCAAGCCCAACCTATAACCTACAAACCCTGATAAAGATCTCAATCAATCAATGTAAATTGAACTTACAAAATGACATTAAAACTACTTATCTTCTACATAAACAATTAAAATAAAACCCTAAACTATATGAATTGAACTCAATAAATAGCATTAAGGCAACTTACCTTCTAAATAATAATAATAATAAGATCCTAAGTGTTATCATAATCTAACACTACCTTCTACATAAAATAAGATCCTACATAATCTAATCTAACACTACCTTCTACATAAAAAGCTAAAATAAGATCGTAAGTATGATCTTAATCTATGACTAAAAAGATAAAACAAGACATTGCTACATATTCTTTGAACTCCTACACTATTGCCAAAATAATTCATGTGCACTTAAAAGTCCCTTCTAAGTTAGGTTGCTGTCTATAATGGTAAAGTGTAAGTTAGGGGTGTTGGTTGAGTTACATTGAAGTAGATTATGATAGAACCAATGTTATTAAATAATTCAATAAATGAAAAATACGTTAAATCAATATTATTAAAATTCAATAAACTTAGGTTAAAATTAAAATTCAATAAACCAATGTTAAGCACATTCCATGGAGCAAATTAAGTCAATCTACTTTATATTAAGCACCATGAAGACCAAAATAAAGCTATAATTTATGAGGACCAAAGTCAAGCTATAATTTATTGTTTAGGGATAAGGAAGGAATATACAGAATTCAAATAATTGGTTGGCAGCCAAACAAGAAATTATCTAATCCACCACATGTGATAGACCCGTGAAAAGTATATAATTGAAAGAATTTAGAAAGGTTTTATTGTTATTGAAAGATGTTTGTGTTTATATTATTTATATAACGAGAATAAAGTTGAAAATGTCGAGATAAAGCTAATCATGAGAAGAGGATTTAAAATAAAAATTATATAGAACATTGTGTCAAATAAATAATTCAAGTATGTATAAGAAAAGTTGAAAATCATGAATAAGGAAATGAACATTTATAAGTTTATATAAAAAAAAAAATTATAGTTAATTTTAATAGTAAAAGTTAGTGATAGTAAAATTAAATTTGGTCAAATCATTTAAGATTATTAAATATTTTATTAGTTGGTGAATTTCATTAATATGTTAATAATAGAAAATTTATTGGTTATAGAATTAAATTTGGTTAATTTTTTTGAAATTATCAAATTATATTAATTGGTAATTGAGTTACTTTGGTATTTGAAAAAAGAAAGATAATTCTTACAAAATATTTTTTTAGAAAAATGATTAAAAAATATATTTAAGAGAAGTTAAGTAATAATGTTAAAATGAAATGAAATTTAAAAATAAAAGATTATACAATCTTAATGGGCCTAATGGTAAAGAACATGTGTTTCTTCCTTGGAGGTTACATATTCAAATCTAGAAGGGTAGGGTATGTATACCTCCTTAAACTTTAGTAGTCAAATCTCTAATACAATAATAATATTATAATAGGAAAAAAGAGAAAAAATAAAATAATAAAAGTAATCTCCTAAAAAAGAAGTTAACAATGACAAAAAAAAAAAAAGGTTACAAGAGGAAATAGAACAACATAGAAAGTAATACCAAGAAGGAATGAATAGGAGTTCAAACAAATACTACTAAGAAGGAATGTGTAGGAATCCAAAGAGAGGAACAAAAATAAAGACAAGAGGAGAGCCATAGTGTTGAAAGCTAATAATGGAGGGGAATGTAGGAGAGGGTGGGGTGGTTTCAAATATGTTTGATGATGTGTTAAGATTGGTTGAGTTTGTAATCATTTTATAATTGATGATATGAGATATATTAAAGGGGATTTGATGAATCAAAGAAAGCAAGGTGTTGTCATTGTCGCCACTTGGACTTCATTCCATTGAGTGACATGTTTTCCCCTCGTGGGTTAGCACACTCCCATAAGGGGATTATTGTCCAGTGAAATGCATCATGGTCATTAAGTCTAGGCAAGAGTCACACACCATAACTACAACATGGTATCATGCCTCTCGAGAGGTGGTGAATGCTTGAATGCCAAAGTATTAATGAGACATTTTCAAGAGTTTCATTTTTAATTTTATGGTGGTTCTTTCAATCTCAACAACATGATCTTTTTAAGTGACGAATTTTCAACAATTAACTAATTTTTGGACTTTAAAAAAAAATAAACTTCTCGTTTAAAAATTGTCTATTTTTAATATAAATATGTTTGGATTGTAATATTCACCAAAAATTTTAATAATAAATTATATGTTTTCAATATAATATTTATCTCTATATATTAATTTTTTTTAAATAAAAATAACCACCTAAAATACTATAATTAGATGCAATGTTTGAATCCTTAAAAAAATACTTAATTTATAACTTTTTAATAAACTTAATGAAATAATAAATTAATATGATTATAATTAAAAAACAAAATAAATAAATTATAATAATTAAAAATTAGTTATTAAAAATCAAGATGAATACAAAGTTTCTAACTATCATCTTCTATTTAAAAAAAATTATGGTGATTAAAAATTGTAAATTTTTGATAAAGATACAATTCCCATGTTATTATAAATGTTTAATAACAATAAATTATGTTTGATACATGAGGGAACAAAAAAAGAAATTGTACAAACTACAAACTCAATGTTGATATTTTTGGTACAGTTAAATTATTGGGTAGAGGGATTCTTTATCCCATAAACAAGAGAGTCTCATACACCAATTTGGTGTCTCGTGACCTTAAAATTATATATATATATATATATATATATATATATATATATATATATATA
>ML791995.1:6490-27054 GCA_009831015.1 Picea engelmannii | reverse complement strand
ACCTTTGCGTATGTATTATCTTGCATCCTTGTTGGTTTTTCTCTATTCCTTGACTGATAGAATCTTTGTGATCATTTCAATGACCTTTCCCATTGGATCCTTGTGTTTCTCTTACTATTGTCTGCATTTTGTATTGGTATCGTGGAATGGAAAAATGTTTTTATTTGTTATTCTTGTCTGCGTTGTATTGGTATTCTGGCAATGGAAAAATGATTTGATTCCTTGTCTGCATTTTTATATTTGGTATTCTGGAAATGGAAAAACAAATTGATTTCCTGTCTGCATTTTTGTATTGGTATCATGGAATGGAAAAACATTTTTATTTGTTATTCCTGTCTGTGTTGTATTGGTATTCTAGCAATGGAAAAACAATTTGATTCCCTATCTGCATTTTTATATTTGGTATCTTGGAAATGGAAAAACGTTTTTTTGTGATATTCATGTCTGCGTTGTATTGGTATCCTGGAAATGGAAAAATGACATCATTTCCCTATCTGCGTTTTTATAATTGGTATCCTCGTAAGGGAAGGGTGTTTTGGAAATTCTTGTATGCATTTTCATTTGGCATTCGGGCAATGAAAAAGGGAAACCAAGATTTTTCCATTTAAAATGTGTCTTAGATTGCCGTTGAATGCCCATGTTTTTGCTTTTAAAAGTTGACAGAGATCGTTGTTGAAATACCCATGTTTTTGCTTTTAAAAGTTGACAGAGATTGCTATTGAAATGCCCACGTTTTTTATTTTAAAAGTTGACTGCGATTGCTATTGAAATGCCCATGTTTTTGGTTTTAAAAGTTGACAGAGATTGTTGTTGAAATGCCCACGTTTTTTCTTTTAAAGGTTGACTGAGATTGTTGTTTAAATTCCCATGATTTTGCTTTTAAAATAAGACCGAGATTGTTGTTTAACTGCCCACGATTTTGTTTTTAAAATGAGACTGAGCTTGTTGTCTAAGTGCCCATGATTTTGATTTTAAAATGAGACTGATATTGTTGTTTAAATGCCCATGATTTTGCTTTTAAAATGAGATTGAGATTGCTATTTAAATGCCCACGATTTTGATTTTAAAATGAGGTCGAGATTGTTGTTTAAATGCCCACGTTTTGCCTATTAAATGTGACTGAGTTTGATGTAAATAGCCAAGGATTTTCCCAAAAACAAATTTGACTGAGTTCGCTGTTGAAGGGACATGAATTTTCTATTTAGAATGTTGATTGCATTGATTGTTGAATGACCACGAATTGATCCTTTTGCAGTTTGTATTGTCTTTTTATTCTCCTTCAATTTGAGTGTACCGAGCCTTCTCACTACCAAACATTAATTGCTACAACCATGTTACTGGTAAGATTAATTGCTATGTAACTGCCATGTTAATTGCCAGGCTAATTGCTACAACAATGTCAAAGGACAACAATTTCCTTCTTAATATTAATTTCTATAGCGATGTCAATTGCTACAGTGATGTTAACAGTCAAAAGTTTCCTTCTTAATGTTATAGACAACTAGTTATTTTTGGTACGGATATCTTAGATAGACGACATGTGTAATTTAATTGATTACAAATGTGATATTGTATCATTTTATATTGATGTGGCTAATGTAGTTATATATTGTCATTTGATAGTTAGATGGTAATTTCGGGGATTACTTAGAATTACCCTTTTAGATGGTGATTAATGGTTAAATGAGTCTAGGAGTATTGATGAAAGTATAGATTAATATTTCTAAATTAAATTGTAGTTAATGATTAAATCATAATGCAACATTGCCGAACTGATTCGTAATTGAGGTGATTTCGATTGAAATTAATGCTTGATTGTATTGTAGAATTGTCGATTGATTCGAAGGTGATGTTATTTAGATTGAAAGTAACGACTATAGTGTAAAGTAGAATGATTGATTGGATTGTATTAATTGTTAATCAATTGATAAGTTAAAGACTAAATTATAATTTAGACTTGCTAAATTTCGTTGGATACTCAATATCAAAAACAATTTGTAACTGTTGACTAGTTTAGACTTGATGAATGGGTTGGGTGGTTGAAGAAGCCGTGACTTCCCTGGTAGTCGTCCTCTTGTGTCTCGTCGAACTTTTGTGTGGGGTGTGGGTATAGTATCCCTTTCAATATTTGACTCCTAGCGCATCAGAGTTTTCTAGAGTCCTTGGTCCAGATAGGATGTGTTGCGCCAAGGTTATTGATGTGTCTATCATCTGGGGATGACATGATTCCTGATGAGGGGATTATGGTGTTCCCTATTTGGATAGTGGCGAATGATAACTTGGTCGTAGTTTTTGTCTTCCATATGAGTGTTTTCAAGTGTTGTAAGTTTGTTTTTGCGCACGGGTTGAACACCTTCAGGCATTTGGTTCACGCGCATTGAGGTTATAGTCTTTGTTCGTCAAGGTCATTGTGTCGGGAGCGGGATGTTGTCCCTTGGCTTGTAGGCGTGGTCCTTTTGTGTCGGGCGGGTAGTCGTTTCTCCTTGTTTTAATGCATGTTTTGTCCCATTTCTCCTATGTTAGTGCGTTGAGTCATAGTTTCCTGTTGCCTGGATTGCATGCTTACATTCGTCATTAGTGGTGAGGTAAACTGTCATCGTCATCGCCTTCTTGCCATAAAAAAAAATGCACTTCTTCTTCTCTTGTAGTCATAACGAAGGGGTCGTTACACATGGTATCAAAGCGGGTTCAACCCAGCGACTGTGGATTTCCAGGCTTTCCACTACAGTAAACCTGTGAGTATTAACCCTTGCATTAATTAAAAACCTTAACGTGTCCTTGTGGTGACCGCATTTAGAGAATGCCTTAGAGGTTCGCAACATGGTGCCGTGGAAGGAGGTGCGATGCCTCCAGAAGTTCCCGCACCCTCGGAGTCAAACCCCCAAGGGGAAGAGCAAGTCCTTGGGATAGATTCGCTTGTTGTAAGGGATGATGATGGTCTGACAAGGCCCTTCCAAGTAATGTCAATGGGGCCTTGATTCACCATCATTACTGAGATGAGGCCAGGGCACCTGTACCCCTGAGGGTCCATAGTGCGCCCTATATGGTACCGTTAGCATCCACCAAGAACTCGAGAGAGTTGAAATCTAGAGTCCACGAGTGTCGCGGATGACTGTGCCATCGAGGCACTATTTTAGAGCAAGGCGTCATGCTTCACACTTCGTGATTACAACCTCCAGCCTGAAGGCCTACCTGGTGGTCTTTCAAATGAAGGGGAGTGCTATTCTATGGCGGAAGACACTCCTGCCACATCTCATCATGGCCATCGACGAAGTGTCATGGGAACTGTTCAAGGAACAGTTCCAGGAGAGGTATCTTTCTAAGGCATTCACTGTGCGTCAACTCAACGAGTTCGATGCCTTGCGACCAAACACCTGCATGGTGACTGAGTACGAGGTCTGTTGGGAGCTACTTCAGTATGTTCCGCACCAAATTAACCAAAAAATTAATGTCAATAAGTTCAAGTTTGGCCTTATTTAGCTTCTACTTCAGGTACCAGGATTAGTGGACCTAATAAAGTGTGTGGGAACGCGTGGGGAGCCACACTACCAGTGTGACTGCCCCGTGGAGAGGACTAGAGCATTGAGATCAGCTAGACCCACTATCGTGGGATATTTGGGCAAGGCCCATCGGATTCATGCAACAGTCAATAACCACCAAGTAGAGCACCATTCGACTCTTCTCAAGACGTCAGGTACCATCGCTGACCAAACCCTTAGTATTTTGATAGATCTCGGTTCTACCGAGAGTTTCATTTCTGGTGCAACACTAAAAAGGATTAAGGTAAAGGCAGTCGAACAAGATGAGTTTAGCTTCGTAGAGATGGCTTCGGGATCCAAAAAGAAGGTTGGAGAAAAGGTTATGGGTTGTACCCTTAACCTGGGGGAGTTTGTCACCAGGGCCAACTTGTATGTCATGATCTTTGGATCTTATGACGTCGTGATTGGTATGGACTGGTTGGAATCGCATGAGGTGATACTCAACTGTAAGACGAAACGGTTGAGATTGGTCAATGATGAGGGGAAAATACACGTGATTGTAGGATGAATCTAGGGAGTTTTCCTGAGGTTCATCTCTTCCTTGCAGCTATGGAAGAGCATGCACAAGGGATGTAAGCTTTATGTGATCCTTGCGTTAAAAGAGAAGGGAGTAGTAGAAGGTCTAGAACACCTTTTGATGGTGAGAGAGTTTGTAGACATATTTCCAGAGGAGTTACCTAGGATGCCACAAGAGAGGGAATTGGAGTTTACTATAGACCTAAAACCGGTACTGAACTGATAGCTAGAACGCCTTATCGGATGTCGACCCTCGAGTTACAAGAGTTGAGAATGCAACTGAAGGAATTGTTGGACTTGGGACTGATAAGGATAAGTGTGTCACCATGGGGTGCACTTGTTATTTTCATACAAAATAAGGATGGGTCGTGGAGGCTCTGCATTGATTATCGTAATTTGAACAAGGCAATGATCAAGAATCAATATCCATTGCCAAGGATAGTTGATCTATTTGATCAAATGAAGGGTGAGACGATGTTCTCAAAGATCGATTTGCGATCAGGGTATCACCAGCTACAGATCAAGGAGGATGATGTCCCTAAGATCGCCTTTAAGATAAGGTTTGGACATTACGAGTTTATTGTTTTACCGTTTGAACTGACAAATTCCCTAGGGGTATTTATGAGTTTGATGAACGGGGTGTTCTGCGAGTACTTGGACAAGTTCGTCCAAGTATCATTGATGATATTTTGATTTACTCTCGGACGACAGAGGATCATGACGAGCACTTATGCTTGGTACTACAGTGTTTGTGAGAGCACAAATTGTATGGGAAGTTGTCCAAATGCTCATTTTATCAATCGAAGATTCACTACTTGGGGCATGTCATCTCCGACAAAGGTATCGCCATGGATCCAACAAAGGTTGAGGATATTATGGAATGGCCTACATCGACGAATGTCCTGGAAGTACGTAGCTTCATGGGTTTATCAAGATACTATCGACGGTTCATCGAGGGATTTTCGAAGATAGAAAATCCGATCATGGAATTGCAGAAGAAGAACAAGAAGTTGTTTGGACTGAGAAATGCATGGAATCATTTCAGAGGCTCAAGGAGTTGTTGACAACAACACCGATACTAAAGGTCTCTGACTTGGATGCATAATTCTTGATATGCACTAACGCATCCAAGGAAGGCTTAGGCGAAGTCTTGATGCAAGACAGACGAGTGATCGCTTACATCTCGAGGAAACTGAGAAGGCATGAGGAGAACTATGGAACGCATGATTTGGAGTTGTTAGTCATCATATATGAATTGAAGGTTTGGAGACACTACCTTGTTGGATGAAAATCGATCTTTGAGAACATCGTAGCTGGTGATACCCTGATCGCAAATTGCTTAGTGACAACGACGTTTATCACAAAGCGACCAGACACTATGAAAATCGATCTTTACACAAAGCGACATGAACACGTGACAACGACGTTGGTCAGAATTGCTTAGTGAATATGACTTAGAGATTACTTACATAAAAGGAACAGTGAACCGAGTGGCAGATGCATTGATTCAGAGACCACACATCTTTTTGGTGTTGCCTCTTCAGACGAATCTACATGAAAATAATCTAACTTTACAGTGTGACGATGACTGGTACAAAGAGGTCTAGGGTTTTATTGGACAAAACACAATGATGGTACCAATATTTGAAGGATTTACATTTAAAAATTATGGATTACTGAGGTTTAAAAATCGGATTTACATACCACCGAACGACGTGTTGAGGAGTTTGATCCTAAACAAGGCTCATAGAGCAATGTACATGGCTCACCCAGGAGTCACGAAGATGAGGGCCGACCTTAAACCCTTACTCTTATGGAAGGGAATAAAGGCATATATAGTCAACTATGTGGCCAAATGAATAGAATGGAAGTAGGTAAATGATAAACATAGACATCCAACAGGATTACTACAACCACACGCTATTTTGGAATCGAAATGGGAGGTTATTTCGATGGATTTTATTGTTGGATTTCCACTGACGGAAAGGAGACACGACTCGATTTTTGTAGTAGTAGACACTCTGACGAAGAGTGCTCACTTTATTCCTATGCGTACAACGTATCAGACACCTAACATATCTAGAGTTTTCACCAGTGAGATTGTGAGGCTGCATGGAATGCCTAAGAGGATTATATTTGATCGAGGATTGGTGTTTACTGGACGATTTTGGATGAGTTTCCAAGAGGCCTTGGGAACCAACTTAACTTCAGTACTGCGTATCACCCGGAGGCTGATGGGCAGACCGAATGCATGAACTAGACCTCGGAGGAAATGTTGTGCATGTACGTTATGGACCAACAAAAGCATTGGGAAAAATTCTTGCCACTGGTGGAATTCGGTTATAACAACAGTTACCAAAGTACCATTAAGATGTTTCCTTTCGAGTTTATTTATGGGTGACTATGTCAGACGCCTTTGAGTTGGGATCGTCTTGAGGATAGGATCCTGGTGGGACTAGAAGCGATCCAAGACATGGAAGAGCAAATGAAAACAATAAGACAAAGGATGAAAGAAGTGCAGGATCAACAGAAGAGTTATGTCGATGTGCACCGTGTCGATCGTAGTTATGAGGTTGGTGATCGAGTCTTCTTGCGGGTTCAACCACATAAGAGCTTGATCAAGTTTGGAAACAGATCTAAACTCTCTCCTAGGTTCGTGGGACCTTTCGAGATTATGGAGAGAAAGGGGCCCATGGCATATCGACTAGCCTTGCCTGATTCCTTGAGGTGTATGCACGATGTTTTTCACGTATCGGTTTTGAGACATTATATTAGTGATCCTACACATGTTATTGACATGAGTTCCTTGTGGGTATCAGAAGAGGGGGCGCTCATGGCTGAGCCAATCCACATCCTAGATCATTGTGTTCGACAACTACGACATCAAACAATTGATCAGGTCAAGGTCCAATGGGACAACTATAGTCCGCACTCGGCGACCTGGGAGGACGCATATGATATGTGCCAACAATTTCCATTTTTGTTTGATAGATATACTTGTGATACCGTGATACACATTATTTTGGCACTTATACTGTGAAACTTCGGGATGAAGTTTAGACCAAGAGGGGGTGTATGTAACATCCCGCTCTTGCCCACTGAGCGAACTTATTCTTTGAGGACACCTTCTTGCTAGTGATCCAGATTAATAAACTTTTGGGTATTTGATGTATGATTATGAGGCGTTATTAATTGATGACATGTTATTTGGATGCATTGACATAGACATGTGCTATTGACTCAATTTTACTGAGTGTGCAGGATTTTGGACCTCAAGGATGCAGAGGCATTGATGGGACTCCTTGGACTCCGGATCGAGTCGGGGAGTGAACCATTGGGGTTCGATTGTTTTATATATGATATTAATGCATCTGATTAGATGATATGATATGGATATATTTTTGACATGATTGGTTGATGATGCAGGCTGATGATAGCTTACCGACCAAACTCACATGTGGAGCAGAGGGGTCACGCTCGACTACCAGAGATGTTGAGGGAGAGGTGTGGACAACAGCCCTGGAACGACCTACTAGCACTCCCACCATGGCTCGAACTGTAGGTTAATGATTACCTAGTTCGAGAGGACCCACGATGCCATGAGGGAAGACTGCGACAGTCGCTTACGATGATTATAAGGGGCGCGCAATAAGGCAGGGGCCTTATTCCTTAGAGCCCCTTAGTCTCCCATAAGATCACCTGTCAGAGTGTTGAGTCTAGGGGTTATTGATGTATACCAAGTCAATAAAGAGGTGAGTGGCACCCTTGGAGCACGTGGTGCGTCCTGAAGGGCACGTCATGCAAGAAAAATGGAAAGAGGCGAGTGGAACCCTTAGATCACGTAGTGTGTCCTGAAGGGCACATTGCATGGTTATTTAATAATTGGATAAACCTAGATGGATTTAGGACAAATAAAGTGTTAAGGAAGATTTGAAACCTTTCCCTTAAAAGAAAATGTCACCCAACCTAGGAAAATAAGGTCTAGGTCTAAATTTTATTGGTGATAAAATTTTATTCAATTTTTAATATATATATATATATATATATATATATATATATATATATATATATATATATATATATATATATATATATATATATATATAATCTTATTTAATCTTATGACAAGAAGGGGGTAAGCAATTGAATTGATTTATAAAATCATTTTGGATAAAAATTAAAAAGGGGAAATAATAGATTTACTTATTATGCTAATTAAAATTTTATTCATTAGAAATAAAAAGGGAAAAGGGGGTAAGTTTTTGCACTTGCCTTTTTGAGTTTAAATAAAAAGGGGAAAGAGGGAAATCTAAAATAATTAGGAAACTAGGAAAAAGCAGGAAACACAAAAAGAAAGGGGAAACACAAAGAAAAATTAGAAAGTCTAACTTAGTAAGGTATCTAGCATTAAATAACCTTCTAAATTAAGCTGAACTAGTGATTCAATAATGGGGTAAGTCATTAAAACCTGTAAGGGAATTTGGGGACACCTAGGAGCGATTCTAAGAATGACTCTAGGTGGGTGAGAGAAATAAGGGTAATTAATTAATTAAAGAAATTGGTTTTTGAATGAATGAAGGGGATAGGTGACACATGTACGGGGAGGAATTTTTATGATTTAATTTATTAAACATTAAATAAAATGGGATTTGGGAAAGTAAGGGACCTCGAAACTCTATATAATGGAGGAGGAAAATGATGATGGATCTCTTCTGTTTGTGTAACGTTACACTGTAGAGATATATACTTGACTAACTTAGCTTGTGGGAGTTGGGATACCCAGCTCGGTGAGGAGTGGTAGCTCAACCTTGCGAGGCGATCTGAGAGCTAGATAAATCTATGGATAGTGTGCATGGTCCCTTTGCAGCTCGGGGGGCTAATGGGGAAGAAGAGTACCCCTAGCGCTGGCTGGGAGGTATCAGTGAAGTCTCATCGGTCAACAAGCGGGAGTTGCACGGAGCGTGCCAGACATCAACTCACAGCGGACAATCATGCAACTCTATGCTTTCTTTATTTTTGCATGGTAGATTGTAGTAGGATTTATGCTTTGGATCTGCATGTTTAATTGTGTAAGTAAATTGATTATCTTAGTGTTCTAGTTGATGACAGAATTATTCCATAGCCTATAGCTCGATGATTGATTGAATCCCATGGCCTTCGATTCCCATTATGTCTTGACCACCTTGTGGTGTATTGATTTGTGAATATTGTGGTTGTTTTTTCCTTTCAACCCTAGCTCATCAGTCCTCACTTGAGTAGTCAGCTAAGATCCTGATCTACAATTATCGCTTCGACATTAATAGACCTATGGATCTCAACGCCCTTCTTTTCGGTGCGTGGATGATGAGCAATGGACGTTCCTGTCAGCCGTCTACCTCTTTTATTGTCCTTGGATGATTGTTTGACTTACGCCATCTAGCAAAGACCTTTGCGTATGGATTATCTTGCATCCTTGTGGCAGATGCATAGAGTCGGAGACCACGCATCTTTTTGATGTTTCATCTTAAGACAAATCTACGTGAAAATATTCTAACTTTATAGTGTGACGATGACTGGTACAAAGAGGTTGAGGGTTTTATCGGACAAAACACAATGATGGTACCAATATTTGAAGGATTTATGTTTGACAACGATGGATTATTGAGGTTTAAAATCGGATTTACGTACCACTGAATGACGTTTTGAGGAGTTTGATCCTAAACGAGGCTCATAGATCAATGTACATGGCTCACCTAGGAGTAACGAAGATGAGGGCCAACCTTAAACCCTTATTCTTATGGAAGGGAATGAAGGAAGATATAGTCAACTATGTGGCCAAAAGTCTAGAATGTCAGCAGGTAAAGGATGAACATAGACATCCAACAAGATTACTACAGCCACATGCTATTCTGGAATCAAAATGGGAGGTTATTTCGATGGATTTTATTGTTGGATTGCCATTGATGGCAAGGAGACACGACTCAATTTTTATAGTAGTAGAAACTCTGACAAAGAGTGCTCACTTTATTCCTATGCATACAATGTATCAGGCACATGACATATCTAGAGTTTTCATCAGTGAGATCGTGAGGTTGCATGGCGTGCCTAAGAGGATTATATCCGATCGAGGATTGGTGTTTACTAGACGATTTTGGATGAGTTTCCAAGAGGCCTTGGGAATCCAACTTAACTTCAGTACTTCATATCACTCGCAGACTGATGGGAAGACCAAACAAATGAACCAAACCTTGGAGGACATGTTGCGCATGTACATGATGGACCAACAAAAGCGTTGGCAAGAATTCTTGCCACTAGTGGAATTCACTTATAACAACAGTTATCAAAGCACCATTAAGATGACGCCTTTCAAGTTTCTTTACAGGTGACTGTGTCGAATGCCTTTGAGTTGGGATTGTCTTGAGGATAGGGTCCTGGTGGGACCAGAAGTGATCCAAGAAATGGAAGAGAAAATGCAAACAATATAACAAAGGATTAAAGAAGTGCATGATCGACATAAGAGTTATGCCGATGCGCACCATGCCGATCGTAGTTACGAGGTTGACGATCGAGTCTTCTTGCGGGTTAAATCGCATAAGAGATCGATCAAGTTTGGAAAGGGAGATAAACTCTCTCCTAGGTTCGTGGGACCTTTCAAGATTGTGGAGAGAAAGGGGCCTGTGGCCTATCGACTAGCCTTGCCTGATTCCTTGAGGCGTATGCATGATGTTTTCACGTATCTGTTTTGAGACATTATATTAGTGATCATACACATGTTATTGACATGAGTTCCTTGCGGGTATAGGATGAGGGGTCACTCATGGCTGAGCCAATCCGCATCCTGGATCATCGCGTTCGACAACTACAACGTCGAATAGTAGATCAGGTCAAGGTCCAGTGGGACAACTATAGTCTGCACTCAGCGACCTGGGAGGACACATATGATATGAACCAACAGTTTCCATTTTTGTTTGATAGATAGACTTATGATACCATGATACACATTATTTTGGCACTTATACTGTGAAAATTTGGGATGAAGTTTAGACCAAGAGGTGTATATAACATCCCACTCTTGCGCACTGAGCGAACTTATTCTTTGAGGACACTTGCTTGCAAGTGATCCAGACTAATATACTTTTGGGTATTTGATGTATGATTATGAAGTGTTATAAATTGATGACATGTTATTTGGTTACATTGACATAGACAGGTGCTATTGAATTGATTTTACTGACTGTGCAGGATTTTGTAGCTCGAGGATGCAGAGGCATCGATGGGACCCGTTGGACTCCGGATCGAGTTGGGGAGTGAACCATTGGGGTTTGATTGTTTTATATATGATATTAGTGCATCTGATTAGATGATATGATATGGATATATTTCTGTCATGATTCATTGATGACGCAGGCTGACGATAGCTTGATGACTAGACTCACATGTGGAGTAGAGGGGTCATGCTCGACTACCAGAGATGTTGAGGGAGAGGTGTGGACAACAGCTGTGCCACAACCTACTAGCACTCTCATCGTGGCTCAAACTATAGGTTAACAATTACCTAGTTTGAGATGACCCACGATGTCATGAGGGCAGACTGCAACAGTCACTTACGATGATTCTAAGGGGTGCACAATAAGGCAGGGGCCTTATTCCTTAGAGGTCCTTAGTCTCCCACAAGATCACCTGGCGGAGTGTTGACTCCAAAGGTTATTGATGTCTACCAAGTCAATCAAGAGGCGAGTGGCACCCTTGGAGCATGTGGTGCATCCTGAAGGGCACGTCGCGCAAGAAAAAAGGAAAGAGGCGAGTGACACCCTTGGAGCATGTGGTGCATCTTGAAGGGCACATCATGCAAGAAAAATGGAAAGATGTGAGTGGCACCTTTGGAGCACGTAGTGCATCCTGAAGGGAATGTCGCATGGTTATTTAATAATTGGATAAACCTAGATGTATTTAGGACAAATAAAGTGTTAAGGAAGATTTGAAACCTTTCCCTTAAAAAAAAATGTCACCCAGCCTAGGAAAATAAGGTCTAGGTCTAAATTTTACTTGTGATAAAATTTTATTTAATTTTAATATATATAATAATAATAATAATAATAATGATGATGATGATAATCTTCTTTAATCTTATGACAAGAAGGGGGTAAGCAATTAAATTGATTTATAAAATCTTTTTGGATAAAATTTAAAAAGGGGAAAAAATAGATTTACTTATTATGCTAATTAAAATTTTATTCATTAGAAAGAAAAAGGGAAAAAGGGGTACAAGTTTATGCACTTGCCTTTTTGAGTTTAAATAAAAAGGGAAAGAGGGAAATCTAAAATAATTAGGAAACTAGGAAAAAACAGGAAACACAAAAAGAAAGGGGAAACAGAAGGAAAAATCAGAAAGTCTAACTTAGTAAGGTATCTAGCATTAAAGAACCTTCTAAATTAAACTGAACTAGTAATTTAATAATGGGGAAAGTCATTAAAACCTGTAAAGGAATTTGGGGACACCTAGGAGCGATTCTAGGAATAACTCTAGGTGGGTGAGAGAAATAAGGGTAATTAATTAATTAAAGAAATTGGTTTTTGGAGGAATGAAGGGGATGGGTGACACATGTACGGGGCATAATTTTTATGAATTAATTTATTAAACATTAAATAAAATGGGATTCGGGAAAGTAAGGGACTTCGAAACTCTATATAATGGAGGGAGGAAAATGATGATGGATCTCTTCTATTTGCATAACGTTACACTGTATAAATCTCTATGTGATTGACTTAGCTTGTGGGAGTTGGGATACCTAGCTCGGTGAGGAGTGGTAGCTTGGCCTTGCGAGGCGAGCTAGGAACTAGCTAAATCTCTAGATAGTGTTTGTGGCCCCTTTGCAGCTCGGGGGGCTAAGGGGGAAGAAGATTACCCCTAGCGTTGGCTGAGAGGTACCAGTGAAGTCTCATCGGTCCACAAGCGGGAGTTGCACGGAGCGTGCGAGACATCAACTCAGAGTGGGCGATCAAGAAACGATACACTTTCTTTATTTTTGCATGGTAGATTGTAGTAGGATTTATTCTTTGGATTTGCATGTTTAATTGGGTAAGTAAATTGGTTGTCTTAGCATTCTAGTTGATGATGGAATTTTTCCATAGCCTATAGCTCGATGATTGATTGACTCCCATAGCCTTCGATTCTCGGCATGTCTTGACCGCCCTGTGGTGTATTGATTTTTGAGGATTGTGGTTGTTTTTTCCTTTCGTGCCTAGCTCATCAGTCCTCGCCTGAGCAGTCAGCCAGGAGCCTGATCTACGGTCATCGCTTCAGTGTTGATAGACCTATGGATCTCAACACCCTGCTTTTCTATGCGTGGATGATGAGCGAAGGACGTTCTTGTCAGTTGTATACCTCCGTTATTGTCCCTGGATGATTGTTTAACATGCTCCATCTAGCAAAGACCTCTGCATATGGATTATCTTGCATCCTTGTTGGTTTTTCTCAGCACCTTGACTGATAGAATCCCCGCGATCATTTCAATGACCTTTCCCATTGGATCCTTTCGTTTCTCTTACTGTTGTCTGCATTTTGTATTGGTATCCTGGAATGGAAAAACGTTTTTATTTGTTATTCCTGTCTACGTTGTATTGGTATTCTGGCAATGGAAAAACGATTTGATTCCCTGTCTGGATTTTTATATTTGGTATTCTGGCAATGGAAAAACAAATTGATTTCATGTCTGCATTTTTGTATTGGTGTCCTGGAATGGAAAAATGTTTGTATTTGGTATTCCTGTCTATGTTGTATTAGTATTCTGGCAATGGAAAAACGATTTGATTCCCTGTTTTCATTTTTATATTTGGTATCCTGGAAATTGAAAAACATTTTTTTGTGATATTCATGTCTGCGTTGTATTGGTATCCTGGAAATCGAAAAACAAAATCATTTCCCTGTTTGCATTTTTATAATTGGTATCCTGGTAAGGGAAGGGCGTTTT
This sequence comes from Picea engelmannii, assembly GCA_009831015.1. Classification (NCBI taxonomy): domain Eukaryota; kingdom Viridiplantae; phylum Streptophyta; class Pinopsida; order Pinales; family Pinaceae; genus Picea; species Picea engelmannii. The sequence goes on along the minus strand of ML791995.1, from coordinate 13,049 downwards.
GGTCATTCATGTATGCATTTGCATTTGGCATCCGGGCAATGAAAAAGGGAAACCAAGATTTTTCCATTTAAAACGTGCCTGAGATTGTCGTTGAATGCCCACGTTTTTGCTTTTAAAAGTTGACAGATACTGTTGTTGAAATGCCCATGTTTTTGCTTTTAAAAGTTGATAGAGATTGCTATTCTAATGCCCACGTTTTTTCTTTTAAAAGTTGATTGAGATTGTTGTTGAAATGCCCATGTTTTTGCTTTAAAAGTTGACAGAGATTGCTGTTGAAATGCCCATGTTTTTTCTTTTAAAAGCTGACTGAGATTGTTGTTTAAATGCCCACGATTTTTCTTTTAAAATAATACCGAGATTGTTGTTTAACTGCCCATGAATTTGCTTTTAAAATGAGACTGATATTGTTGTTTAAATTCCCACGATTTTTCTTTTAAAATGAGACTGAGATTGTTGTTTAAATGCTCACATTTTTCCTATTAAATGTGACTGAGTTTGATGTAAATAACCACAGATTTGCCCCAAAAAAAATTTGACTGAGTTCGCTGTTGAAGTGACATGAATTTTCTATTTAGAATGTTGACTGCGTTGATTGTTGAATGACCACGAGTTGATCCTTCTGCAGTTTGTATTGTCTTCTTATTCTCCTTCAATTTGAGTGTACCTAGCCTTTGCACTACCAAACATTAATTGCTATAGCCATGTTATTGGTCAGATTAATTGTTATGTAACTGCCATGTTAATTGCCAGGTTAATTGCTACAACAATGTCAAAGGACATTAGTTTCCTTCTTAATATTAATTGCCACAACGATGTCAATTTCTACAACGATGTTAATAGTCAATAGTTCCTTTCTTAATGTTATAGACAACTAGTTATTTTTGGTACGGATATCTTAGATAGACGAAATGTGTAATTTAAATGATTACAAGTGTGATATTGTAGCATTTTACATTGATGTGGCTAATGTAGTTATATATTTTTATTTGATAGTTAGATGGTAATTTTGGGGATTAATTAGAATTACCCTTTTAGATGGTGATTAATGGTTAAATGAGTCTAGGAGTATTGACCAAAGTATAGATTAATCTTGCTAAATTAAATTGTAGTTAATGATTAAATCATAATGCAGCATTGCCGAACTGATTCGTAATTGAGGTGATTTCGATTGAAATTAATGCTTGATTGTATTGTAGAATTTTCGATTGATTTGAAGGTGATGTTATTTAGATTGAAAGTAACAGCTATGGTGTAAAGTAGAATGACCGATTGGATTGTATTAATTATTAATCAGTTGATAAGTTAAAGACTAAATTATAATTTAGACTTGTTGAATTTCGATGGATACTCAATGTCAAAAACAATTTGTAACTGTTGACTAATTTAGACTTGATGAATGGGTCGGGTGGTTGACGAAGCTGTGACTTCTCTAGTAGTCATCCTCTTGTGTCTCGTCGACCTTTTGTGTGGGGTGTGAGTATAGTCTCCCTGTCAGTATTTGACTCCTAGCGCGTCAGAGTTTTCTAGAGTCCTTGGTCTAGATAGGATGTGTTGCGCCAAATTTATTGACGCGTCTATCACCTAGGGCCAACATGATTCCTGATGAGGGGATCATGGTGCGCCCTATTTGGATAGTGGCGAATGATAACTTGGCTAGAGTTGGTGCCTTTCATGTGAGTGTTGTCGAGTGTTGGAAGTTTGTTTTTGTGCACGTGTTGAACACCTTCATGCATTTGATTCATGTGCCTTGAGGTTATAGTCTTTGTTTGTCAAGGTTTTTATGTCGGGAGGGGGATTTTGTCCCTTGGGTTGTAGGCATGGTCCTGTTGTGTCGGGCGGGTAGTCGTTTTTCCTTATTTTAACGCATGTTTCGCCCCGTTTCTCCTGTGCTAGTGCGTTGTGTCATAGTTTCCTGTTGCTTGGACTGCATGCTTACGTTCGTCGTCATTGGTGAGGTAAACTATTATCGTCGTCGCCTTCTTGCCCTAAAAAAAAAAAAAATTTGCACTTTTGCTTTGCTTATAGTCGTAACGAAGGGGTTGTTACATGTGGTATCAGAGCGGTTTCAACCCTGTGGCTATGTATCGCTAGGATTTCCATTGCAGTAAACCCATGAGTATTAACCCTTGCGTTAATTAAAAACCTTAATGTGTCCTTGTGGTGATCACATTTAGAGAATGCCTCAGAGGTTCACAACGTGGTGTCGTGGAAGGAGGTGCGATGCCTCTAGAAGTTCCTTCACCCTCGGAGTCAAACCCCCAAGGGGAAGAGAAAGTCCTTGGGCTAGATTTGCTTGTTGTAAGGGATGATGATGGTCTAACAAGGCCCTTCCAGGTAATATCAAAGGGGCCTTGATTCACCATCGGTACTGAGATGAGGCCAGGGCACCTGTACCCCTAAGGGTCCACAACGCGCCCTAGCTGGTATCGTTAACATCGACCGAGAACTTGAGAGAGTTGAAATCTTGAGTCCACGAGTGTCGTGGATGACTGTGTCATTGAGGCACTATTTTAGAGAAGGGTGTCATGCTTCACACTTCGCGATTGCGACCTCCAGAATGAAGGCCCGCTTGGTGGTCTTTCAACTGAAGGGGAGTGCTCTTCTATGGCTGAATTTGCTCCTACCACATCTGATCATGGTCGTCGACGACATGTCATGGGAAATGTTCGAGGAACAGTTCCAGGAGAGGTATCTTTCTGAGGGATTCACTGAGCATCAACTCAATGAGTTCGACGCCTTATAACCAGGTAGCCGCACAGTGCCCGAGTACGATGCTTGTTGGGAGCTTCTTTGGTATGCTCCGCACCAAATTAACCAGAAACTTAAGGTCAAGAAGTTCGAGTTTGGCCTTATTCAACTTATACTTTGGGTACCAGGATTAGTGGACCTAATAAAGTATGTGGGAACATGTGGGGAGCCACACTACTAGCACGACTGCCTCGTGGAGAGGACTAGAGCATCGGGATTAGCTGGACCCACTACCGTGGGAGATTTGGGCAAGGCCCATCGGATTCATGTAGCAGTTAATAACTGCCAAGAAGAGCACCAGTCGACTATGCTCGATACGTCAGGTACCATCGCTGACCAGACCATTGGTATTTTGATAGATCTCGGTGCTACTGAGAGTTTCATTTCTGGTGTAGTGCTAAAAAGGATTAAGGTAAAGGAATTCGAACAACATGAGTTTAGCTTCGTAGAGATGGATTCGGGAGCCAAACATAAGGTTGGATAAAAGGTTACAGGTTGTACCCTTAACCTGAGGGAGTTCGTCACCAGGGCCAACCTGTACATCATGATCTTAGGATCTTATGACGTCATGATCGGTATGGACTAGTTGGAATCACATGAGGCGATACTCAACTGTAAGACAAAACGGTTGATATTGGTCAATGATGAGGGGAAAAGACGTGTGATTGTAGGACAAAACTAGGGAGTTTCCCTGAGGTTCATCTCTTCCTTGCAACTACGAAAGAGCATGCACAAGGGATGTAAACTTTATGTCATCCTTGTGTTAAATGAGAAGGGAGTAGTAGAAGGTCTAGAAAACCTTCCGGTGGTGAGAGAGTTTGTAGACATATTTCCAGAGGATTTACCTGGGATGCCGCCAGAGACGGAATTGGAGTTCACTATAGACCTAAAAACAGGGACTGAACCGATAGCTAGAACTCCTTATCAGATGCCAACCCTGGAGTTACAAGAGTTGAGAATGCAACTGAAGGAATTGTTGGACCTGGGACTGATACGTCCAAGTGTGTCACCATGAGGTGCACCTGTTATTTTCATATGAAAGAAGGATGGGTCGTGGAGGCTCTGCATTTATTACCGTCATTTGAAAAAGGCAATGATCAAGAATCAATATCCATTTCCGAGGATAGATGATCTGTTTGATCATATGAAGGGTGTGACGATGTTCTCAAAGATTGATTTGCGATCAGGGTATCACCAGTTACGGATCAAGGAGGATGATGTCCCTAAGACCACCTTTAAGATGAGGTTTGGACATTACGAGTTTATTGTTTTAACATTTGAACTGACAAATGCCCCAAGGGTATTTATGAGTTTGATGAACGGGGTGTTCCACGAGTACTTGGACAAGTTCATCCAAGTATTCATTGACGATATTTTGATTTAATCTCGGATGACGAAGGAGCATGATGAGAACTTACGCTTGGTACTACAGGTTTTGCAAGAGCACAAATTGTATGGGAAGTTGTCCAAATGCTCATTTTATCAATCGAAGATTCACTACTTGGGGCATGTCATATCTGTGGAAGGTATCGTTGTGGATCCAACAAAGGTCAAGGCTATTATGAAATGACCTGTGCCGACGAATGTCTTGGAAGTGCATAGCTTCATGGGTTTAGCAGGATACTATCAACAGTTCATCGATGGATTTTCGAAGATAGAAAATCTGATCATGAAATTGTAGAAGAAGAACAAAAAGTTGTTTGGACCGAGAAATGCACGGAAGCATTTCAGAGGCTCAAGGAGTTGTTGACAACAACACCGATACTAAAGTTCCTTGACATGGACGCGAACTTCTTGGTATGAACTGACGCATCCAAGGAAGGCTTAGGCGGAGTATTGATGCAAGACAAACGAGTGATCACTTACATCTCGAGGAAACTGAGAAGGCATGAGGAGAAATACGCGATGCAGGATTTGGAGTTGTTATCCATCGTATATGCCTTGAAGGTTTGGAGACACTACCTTGTTGGATGAAAATTTGAACTAAAGACTGACCACTGTGGACTACAACACATCTTTACACAAAGTGACCTGAAAGCGCGACAAAGACATTGGTCGGAATTGCTTAGAGAGTACGACTTCGAGATTACTTACATAAAAGGAACAGTGAACCGAGTGGTAGATGCATTGAATCGGAGACCACACATCTTTTCGGTGTTGCCTCTTCAGACGAGTCTAAGATTCTAACTTTATAGCGCGACGATGACTGGTACAAAGAGGTTGAGGGTTTTATCGGACAAAACACAATGATGGTACCAAGATTTGAAGGATTTACGTTTGACAACGATGGATTACTGAGGTTTAAAAATCAGATTTACGTACCACTGAACAAAGGGTGCTCACTTTATTCCTGTGCGTAAAATGTATTAGGCACCTGACATAGCTAGAGTTTTCATCAGTGAGATTTTGAGGCTGCATGGCGTGCCTAAGAGGATTATATCTGATCGAGGATCGGTGTTTACTAGACGATTTTGGACGAGTTTCTAAGAGGCATTGGGAACCCAACTTAACTTTAGTACTGTGTATCACCTAGAGACTGACAGGCAGACCAAACGAATGAACCAAAACTTGGAGGACATGTTTCCCATGTACGTGATGGACCAACAAAAGCATTGGGAAGAATTCTTGCCACTGGTGGAATTCGATTATAACAACAGTTACCAAAGCACCATTAAGATGGCGCCTTTCGAGTTTCTTTATGGGTGACCGTGTTGGACACCTTTGAGTTGGGATCATCTTGAGATTAGGGTCCTGGTGGGACCATAATCGATCCAAGAAATGGAAGAGAAAATGAAAAAAATAAGACAAAGGATTACAGAAACATAGGATCGACATGAGAGTTATGTTGATGCGCACCGTGTCGACTGTAGTTACGAGGTTGGCGATCAAGTCTTCTTGTGGGTTAAACCACATAAAATCTCGATCAAGTTTGGAAAGGGAGCTACACTCTCTCCTAGTTTTGTGGGACCTTTCGAGATTGTGGAGAGAATGGGCCCCGTGGCCTATCGACTATACTTGCCTAATTCCTTGAGGTGTATGCACGATGTTTTTCATGTATCTGTTTTGACACATTATATTAGTCATCCTACACATGTTATTGACATGAGTTCCTTGCGGGTATCAGAAGAGGGGGAACTCACAACTGAGCCGGTGTGCATCCTGGATCATCGCATTCGACAACTACGACGTCGAACAATAGATCAGGTCAAGGTCTAGTGGGACAACTATAGTCTGCACTCGATGACCTGGGAGGACGCATATGATATGCACCAACAATTTCCATTTTTGTTTGACAGATAGACTTATGATACCGTGATACACATTATTTTGGCACTTATACTATGAAACTTCGGGATGAATTTTAGACCAAGAGGGGGTGTATGTAACATCCCGCTCTTGCGCACTGAGCGAACTTATTCTTTGAGGACACTTGCTCGCAAGTGATCCGCATTAATATACTTTTGGGTATTTGATGTATGATTATGAGGCGTTATTAATTGATGACATGTTATTTGGTTGCATTGACATAGACAGGTGCTATTGACTCGATTTTACTAAGTGTGCAGGATTTTGGACCTCGAGGATGCAGAGGCATCGATGGGACCCCTTGGACTCTGGATCGATTCGGGGAGTGAACCATTAGGGTTTGATTGTTTTATATATAATATTACTACATCTAATTAGATGATATCATATGGATATATTTATGACATGATTCATTGATGATGGAGGTTGATGATAGCTTTCCGACCAGACTCACATGTGGAGTAGAGGGGTCATGCTCGACTACCAGAGATGTTGAGGGAGAGGC
>ML791994.1:237029-251788 GCA_009831015.1 Picea engelmannii | reverse complement strand
CATTCCAATTTGACTTAGCAATTTACGTGAAAATCAGCTCCAAGGGAAACTAATGAATGACTTATGCTCTAGTTGGAATATTGATTTTATGTGGATCACGAAAATAAATGTTGACAACTCCAACCTTTTTCATTTTTGCACAAGGGGATTGTCTAACTTATTTTGAAGAAAGTTCTTTACTAGGAAAATAACATACTTTTTATTATGTAAAGAGTAGAATATAAGCATTATCTTGACTTTTGATTTGTTTCTAACCTTTGAATGCATTCTGTGTATTGAAAACCTTTCTCCCTTTATTCAAAAAATGGATTTCAAAATGCACTTTTAGTAATGAATGATGAATGGTTAGGAATGTGTAATAATATCAATTGGCTTTTTTTCTCAGGACTTCACAACATAGCAAGGTACTATATCCCCACTTAATGGATGAAAATCATATTATGCAGCAACGAAAGTTGTTGTAGATGTGAATGCAGACTACTATAATATTTTAAGTGAAAAAATATAGTGGGCGTGACTTATGAGTTTCCTCTGGCCAAGGGCATATTATGTGAAGTGTCTCCATCCACATGGTTTGGTTTTATCTGGGTAAGATTTTTTTACAGTTGAATATTTTATTTATTGGGGTAAAGGGAAGGCGGGATGGAGAGATGAAAATAAGGGACATCTAGAGAGACCCCCAAATTTTAGGGAACATAGAAGGGTATTGGACATAAGGGACTCTCCCAAAAATGAAACACTAATTACAAACATAAATAAACATCCATAGGACCATGAATCTTACATATTCCATTCACACACACTTACTTCATAGATCATGATAAAAGTTCTAATTTTAAAAGGTAATTTTCTATTTATATAGAGTCTTTGATTCATAAACATCAAATTTTTAAAATAATCACATGTCAAATGATCACACATAATGGAATAATCAAACAACAAAAAACAAGGGGCAATCCAATATGTTGTTGTCCTCTTCCTTCCCTTTGCTCTCTTCACTCACAAAATGATTTTTTAGGGTCTAGAGATGGATTCGAAGGATTAAATAGTCTAGTGGGGTCCTCTATAATAAATGAAAAAGGTATCTTTTCATGTTTTTTAACTAATGGGGACAACCCTTTAAAAAAAAAAAAAAAACAAACAAACTTTTTTTAATGTTTTCTAACTAGTGAGGGAAACTCCATCATAGGGAATTGCAGGATGTGCCCTGTCGGGCTAAGGGATGTCCATCTATGGGGTCAAGGGATATTTTGATATGCCCCGTGATAGGGGATGTCTCCTTTCCATTGCATTACGAATGGGTTGGGTATGATTTTGATCCACCCCCCATCCTCAAATCATTCAATATTTGAGGGATGCAATCCCTACCCCTCATGATCTCGTCTTTTACCCCCTCAAATTTTAGAATCACTTAAACTTTAATTATGTCATAAGTTGCATGACAAAAGAATATACTTCAGGTAAAATTTACATTTTAAGTTTTTATTCATTCATAAATGGTTATTAACTTTATAGGTATTGTGCAGTAATGGAGAGTTGGGAAGTAGCTTTTAACAAGAATCAACAATATGAATGCCAACTAAGTGATGTATTGGTGAGGGTCATTGGTGACATGGCATGAGTAACATTGAAAGAGTATGTTAATGGTACTTTTGAGTCATTCATGGTAACAAACATATATGGATTCCATAATGGACAATGGTTCATGGTTCTTCATCATAGTACATTGATACGTGAAGCTAGTGTAGCTGACCATGGCATATTTGGAGGATGATCATGCTTGAGTTGTAACATTGAGCGGATTAAAAGAAACTTTATACCTCCTCGAGGAAGTTATTTCAGTAGTGGATATTTTTTTTCCACATCTTTCTTACCATTCCGATACTATTCTTTGACTTTTGATCACTATTTTGCTCATATATTGACTTAAAATTCTTTCCTTTTATTATAGGAGAGTAGGAGGTTTTGTTTGGGTAGTTATTTCATTGTATATAGTTCGATTTAATCATCGCCTCCTTTTGGAGTAAGTTATATGAAATGTGAACACCTCTAGGGAAGCTCTATCAACCTAGGATATGTAGTTTTTGTATACATTTTGTAGCTTAAGATTATATTTGCAGCCCCAAATATTTTTATGTCAGTGAAGGTCTCATGGTAAATAAATGGGCAATTTTAGTCGTGATTTCTTATGTATTTTGTACGGAATTGTCTCGAACAAAAACTTGTTATACAAGTATATTAGATCATTGTTTTATCATCAAGGTGTCATGTAAAAGTGTTTTCAACAGTTGAAGAATTTTCAGTCACGTTTTAGGCAGTTATATTTTTGGAAATTGTGTTCTGTTAAATTGTGCCAAACATACCTTTTTGGGAAATTCAAGGCTTTTATGGAATCATAATGATTAAAAATTTGTTATCTAATTTCCTGAATCACTAATATAATACAAAAAAATTAAAGTTTCCCTTGATTAATTTTGCATTCCTTATAGTTGTAGTCACAAAACATATATAAAATTTCAGACAAGAATTTCACTTTTCCATATATTTGGTTGCCACCATAATAATATGGAGGTGTTTTAGGTTGCCCTTTAACAAAGCAAGTTTTTTCCTTAAAGTAGATAGGAATTTTCCAACCATCTTTGTAGAATACAGACTAAAGTTAAGAAGTGATGTATTAGTGAAGTTTGAATAGAATGATAATGAATATTGTTGATGAAGTCAATCGTAGAATTTTTTAACACCTTGCTTGTAACGTACCCAACCATCGAAGTTGGGTCACGTCACGCTAAAACTTTCTCTTTATCAACTCTGATACCACTTTGTAACGTACCTAACCACCGAAGTTGGGTCACGTCACGCTAAAACTTTCTCTTTATCAACTTTGATACCATTTTAGTAACGTACCTAGCCTCCATCTAGGAAACAATACGTGTCGAATACACATAACACAAAACTTTTGCTAATTAAATCCATTCTTTTGTCGTTATCTGTTTTCCCATAGCCTACAGATACAATTTATAACAGATTTAGCTACAGTAATAACCATAAAACTTATGCATTTGAAGCATGTTAATAATCAACATAAGATACAACAAAACCATTCATTACAACAACATATAAGTCATTCTCATTCAGATAGAGTTCATGCACATCAATAACACATGTAAATAACTCAGTACAAGATAAAACACTTATCTTTAACAAGAGTCGTGCCACCAACTGCTTGGGACAGATGTTCCACCCAACCGTAGATTGATTGTTCCAAATCTCAACAGCCAGTCACCCCCGAGCTGAGGCTAGCAATCCACAAAAGAGGGTGGTCTCTCAAAGTCCACTCACAACTCATAAATCTCTCAACCCAACTGATATTCTCCTACAACTATCCTAACTTTTCCACCAACTCTCTTCCTCTTGACCTGCCCCAACCTAAGGAATGCACCATTCGTTTATCAGGGATAACCCAAGGGATGTACCATCTGTTTATCAGGGATAACCCAAGGGATGAACCATCTATTTATTAGGGTTAACCCAAGGGATGTATCATCTGTTTATCAGGGATAACCCGAGGAACGTTCCATTCGTTTATCAGGGTCTATCTAGCACAAGTATCTAGGAATCTCTCAGCTGGGAACTCAAGGGAAATTGCTACTAGGAAAACTATCAGCAAACCAACAGCAACACCTTTTGTTTCAGTGCAACTCACACAGGAGTTCACTCTTCCAGCCTAACAATCGGGCTCTTCAATTCTCCAACTCCAGTTCACTCCAATTACGCTCTAGACTTTTCCCTCCTATGGCCGCATCCGCTCCAAAATCTCTTTCCATGCCCAAACTGCTCGAACTATTGTAACTTCCTTTTTCAACCCATATGGAATTCCTCTCTTTTGCTTGTCTTTCTCGACTCACACTCTTCCCCAAGCTGATTGTACTCAACCCCCATGTGCCTAATAACTTCAGGATGTGACCACTCACACCCACCCTCATACATGTATTCAATGATTGGCTTTGGAAACACTTAATCATAAATGGAAAGGTTCATATACAATAGTAGATTTAGTAAAGTGAGTTAAATCCATAAACATGGTTAGTTCCCCCCTTGGACCCCTCTTGGCCATTATCCTAGACACTCCCCTCTCTTGTGGATTAATTCATCCCCCATCTCTTGTCCATGTCCCCTTAGCAGTTGGCATCATGTTTTATTATTAAAACATTGAAACACAATTCACATATTACATCGCTTGGCCATAGCCACATATTATATCTACATAAGCATTAGTCAAATTAAGGATTATAATGGGGATATTACATTCCCCCTCCCCTACAATTATGCACCGTCCTCAGTGCATTCTATGTCGATATACATATATGCAAATTTACATCACAATACTTAGAAATAAAATTTATGCAATTTAACAACTCCAACCAAAATCTCATGTTCCTCTCAACTCGTCGACCCAAGGAATGTACCATTCAATTATCAAGGACGCCCAAGGGATGTACCATCTATTTATCAAAGTCCCCAGCATAGTTGGCCAAGACTTTGAGATGTGGTTCTGGAACTCTAGTTGCTCAAAACAGAGTCTTGCATTCTGTCTTCTTCAAAACTTTCAAAAATTTGCGGGTATTGCACTCGCATGTTTTCTTCATGCTCCCATGTACCATCTTCGTGACCGTAGCAGGTTCATTGAACCTTTACCATCCCTATGGATTTTTTCCTGAGCACTTTGAATTTTCGATCCATGATGTGTATTGGTTCCACCCGGAAATCCCCTTCATGCTCCACCTGGATCACATTCCAATCAATGACATGATTAGCATCAGGTATGTATTTTTTAAGTACTGATACATGAAATACATTATGCACTCTCATGGATGCAGGAAAATCTAACATGTATGCAACTGGCCCTATCTTTTCTAATATTTCAAAAGCACTGCAATATCTTGTTGCCAACTTCGGGCAGGTTCCTAATCTTAGCAAACTTCTCTTTGCATTTACTTTCAAAAACACACGTTCTCCCACTTTAAAATCTTTGAAAACTATGTTGCTGTCTACATAACTTTTTTTCCTGTCCTGGGTAGCCTTCAAATTCTGCTTAATCCTCGCCATCTGATCTTCCATTTCTTTTAACAATTCTAGCCCAACAATTGCATTGTCTCCTGGATTATCCCAACTCATTGGGGTGTTACATTTCCTGCCATAGAATGCCTCAAATGGACTCATTTTCAAGGAGGCTCGATACCCATTGTTGTAGGAAAATTCAACTAAATGGATATAATCTTCCCACTTCGATGGTTGATCTATCACATGCATTCTAAGCATGTCCTCAATTATTCTATTAGTCCTTTTTGTTTTCCCATATGACTCTGGATGATATGTTGTACTAAGATTTAAATTTGTCCCAAAGCCTCTGAACAAACCCTTCCAAAAATTGGAAGTAAACTTTGGATCCCTGTCTGAAACTATTTCCCTAGGCACTCCATGTAGCCTAACAACTTCTCTCATATAAATTTCTGCAATATTTGTTGCCTTGTGTGTAGTCTTTACGAGAATCAAATGTGTTGCTTTAGTCAACTTATCCACCACCACCATGATGGAATCATGCTACTTCACTATTCTAGGAAGATTAGTAATAAAATCAATCGAGAAAACTTCCCACTTCCATTCTGGAATGGCCAATGGATGTAGCAAACTTGCTAGGTGTCTACGTTCTATTTTTACTTTTTGGCATTCCAGACATCTGGATATGTAATTAGCCACTTCTTTCTTCATTCCTCGCCAAAAATATTGGCTTATTACTACTGCAATTGTTTTATGATATCCTCGGTGCCCGACATATGGCACATTGTGCATCTCCTTGAGCACTGCATTTTTCAGCTCACTAGAATTCGACACATACACCTTACCTTTGTACATGAGAATTCCATCTTCCTTCAACTTATAATAATTAAATTTCTGCTGAAAATTTCCTTGTTGTAATGTCTCTTTTATTTTTAAATAATTATTATCTGAATTTGTTGCTACAATAACTTTGTCTTTCAGATCTATCATGTACATGCTAATGGCTGCAATATGCACTTCATGAGCTCTCCTGTTGAGTGCATCGGCCACTTGATTTTCCTTGCCCTTTATGTGCTTAATTTTTGTAATGTCCCATTTTTTGGGAGGTTAGAAAAAATTAATATTTAATTAATTATTTGGTTATGTTGTCTAAATTTAATTTGACAACAAATCTTTAATTAATTATTATTTAATTTTAAGTGGCTTAAATAAAATATAAACATTATGAAGTCACTTTATTAAAAAGTGCTCTTCTAGAAGCTTTGAGGAGGTCAAGTTAGATCTTTCTAGAAAGATCCAATGAGCCTTTAAAAGGAGAGAAGAGCAAGTCATTTGGGCATGTCAAATTTGGAGACTATTTCTTGTGGAGTGCTCAGTGAGCCAATTTTTTCGTTAGGGTTTTGGAAAAACCCTCTCATTATAGTTTGGCTTCAGTGGTGAGACTAATCCACCCTAGTTAGACAAAGAGGGGAATCCATCCAGGGTTTCCATTGGAGATTCAGTGCTACTTTTCATCTTCGACATTTCTATTTGGAGACATCGGGCTTTATTTTCGTAGGTGTATTGCAACTGCCATAACAGTCATTTTGGTATTATGGTTGTATTCAACATTCTCATAATAATAATAATAAATGCACATATTCTTTCTCTCTCATTTTTGTGTGTATTTGGTGTTTTTGCAACGTGTTTGACGAAATATCAAGGGTTTGCAGTAAATTTAATGCCATAAATTTATTTCAATTAAAAACCCTAGTTTTTTTGTGAACAGAACACTACAGTGGTATCAGAGCATGATCTTGGCCAGTTGTGGCAATCTGGAATTTGGCTTGATCATGATACTCAACATTTAAATGATTCCAGAGGATCAACAGAACATAACTTATAGAAGACAGTGGAGGAATAAATCATATTGGCAGCAAAGTCTCATCGATTGGTAGCAAATTTTCTTCATTGTGTTTGAGTTTTTATTATCGACAACTGAGCTTGATCTTATGTGGTTCAATTCACTCATCTTGGATCGAGTTATCCATAGGGGAGAGATCGAACTGTCTATTGTGGCTGAAAATTGTGTGGGGAAACTATTCTACTGAAGAAAAGGGGGTCAAGAGCCTTGGAAGGACAACAACTTCTCTTGCTGAGCGGTTTTCTCTCAGTTTTGGGCACATTTCGTGGGTAAGAGGGCAAGTTTTTAATCTTACCTTTATCCCTTGAGGAAACATCTCTTTGTTGGGCGAGTTTAGTGACAAAGAGGGTCGAAATACTGACTGCGAGGGTTATTTCTTGTTGTCTGGGTGCTTTTTCCCTCCTTAACTGGCCCGATTTCTTCTGTTGGAGGGTCGAGTCTCCTTTTGGGCAGATTTGGTAGTTGTTGGGGCTAAGTTGGGCTGATTTGTTTAGTGTGGGGGTCGATTGCTTACTGCAGGGTGATTTCAGTGAGGGGAATTGAAGAATATCATTGATGGGTTGTATTATCATCATTGTGGGGGCAATTTTCCTCTTGGTATCCACTGTGTGGAAGTGTTGGGAACATTGTTTATCAGTGGGGTCAATTTTCCCTTTCCTAAGCGCATTAAGTAAATGATGGGTGCATAACTGAGTGATAAAGTAGCGTAGTCACTTTCCTTGCAAATCAGAAATTGGTTTATCATCTCTGGGTAATCTCACTGGGGTCGATTTCATTGTTTCCCGTAGTTGATCTCTATGGGAGGACTGAGTTAAGTGTTGGGTTGAATTCTTACTAGAACCTATGTGTATCTACTGCGGAAAAGTCGACTATACTGTGGGAGTTTTTGTTTTTGTTCTGACAAATTATATTGTTGTTAAGGGCGCCTTATCTCTCAAATTCATGACTGTAGTGATCCACTCTCATTCCCTGGCAGGGATCATTTTGTATTCTGCAAGTAATCTACAACAATACCCTTATCAGGTTCTGATATGCTCATTGTTGTTTATTTGAATTAATTTCATATACTTTGCTCACATAGAAGTGTGATTTTAATGTTTGTTTGAGTCTTCAATGTATAATGGTTATAAATACCAACAATATATCAAGAGTGTGAAATCATCGTTGCAAAAAAAAAAAAAAAAAATCATATGCAAATCATCCAACAATTGGCTAAAACCATAATAAAACAAATAAGATTGAAAGGAACTTTACAGTGGTCGAGTTCATTCATGAATCTGGGCGCACCTGGTAATTACATATCAGAATAAAACCATTATGTGACTGCCATATTTTTATGTTGAGATCGACTTGCTGCCATTGCATGTATAGAGTAGAGTTTGGGTGCTAGTCTCCATTTATTTTCTTGGTGAAACGATTTCTTTGGAGCTGGGACATTTTCTTCCATCTTGGGCGCTATCCTTCTATCTATTGTTGTCGCCTATACTTATATCTATGAACCATTCTAGTGGAATGAGCCATAGCAGATCATTTTATGGATTCAACATATTCTCAATATCCAAATTAGCTACATATCAAACTCAGCCCAGAAAAGCATTGCTTGGCAAACAACCAGAGTTCAAACTTGATCACCTCTAGAAAAAAAAAATGTGGGAATTCAAGGAATCTGGGAGTAATTTCCTCTCTATATACTTGGGCGCATTTCCTCACAATATTGGGCATGAATCTCTACAAGGTAAGGAACATATCAGTCTCTAGTTGGAAGGATTGAATCCCCGTCGGTATGGGGTGTAAATGGTAAAGAAAGACATTGTTGTTCTGAAGGGGAGTCGAGTTGCATTCTGCTAGACTTCTGCTGTGTGTAAACATAATTTTATTGTTGCTATAAGAAGCTTCACTTGGATGATGTTACATTCTCTACTCGGTTCAAGTTTACCTACAAGGTTGGGCACATTTCCATTTTCATATGTTGTTCAAAAATTTATTGCTAACACATATATACATGAAGGTGACTTGGGGAAATTAAATGATCGTGTAAGGAAGCATCATTTATCATCCAATTTGTGTGGTCTCCTTGGCTATAAGGATACAAAGAAGTGGGCACCATTATGCTCTTATTATGGGCTGCAACTCATTCAAATTTTTGTTGCATTATACCAGTTGTGTTATTTGAGAGGTAAATTTTCACCTTCAACAGTTGGCACACTTATTATTTGACTAAAGCTTCAAAGGAACACTTAAATCCAAATCATAATTTTGGTGGAGAAATTTGAGATATCCACTCGGAGGGTATCTTACAGTGAACTGGTTATTACATCATTTTGGAGTTGCAAGATCACTACCTACAACCATACAATTATGTATTTGCACAGACATTCCAGATCTAGTGTTTCTTGTATTGAGAATGGGTGATTACTTTGTACTCCAGACAGACTGCCACTAAGTAACAGAGACCTGAAAACAGGACAATATTATGGAAGTTTTGAGGATTAGCATTGAATTATTGGCAATTTAAGAGGAGTCGATTCCCTGTAGAGAGGGACATACTCTGCTACAGAATGTCATGGTGAGAATATATGCAAGAAGTCATTCTAATCGGCATTTAATACACTCTATTTAACCCACTGCTAAAGCCATACTTCATTTAGAGACAACATCTAATAGTCAAGACTCTTAGCCTTCATATCCAACATTGTATATGTGAACTATTAGATAAATTAGCCAAGAGGCTAAATTCAAACAAGACTTAGAAAAATTATGGGAAAGATGAATACCACTGAAGAACTTTGGGTGGAACTTTTGCAACTGTGGCAAGAGAATCAGAAAAATACGACAACCATAATAAAGCATCTGGAGTGGCTCGGGAAGACGGGAAAAATATCCACATCTAAAGAAGCCAACAACTCACCATGTGAGGGAGGTTTGACAGATCCACATGTGGACATGATGGAGGTGCCCACACCTAGTCTGAATGAGGGGGTGAGCATAAGAGATGAACAAGCAATGGTATATATTGAGACCATTGACACTAGTCTGGGGGCAGAGATTGTCACTAGTACCGAGGAGGAGGGGGAAACATTTGGTCTCATTGATGATTACGAAGCGGATGACACAACAACATCCAGTGCACCATTGGCATTGGCCGCTAGAGCCCAGGACACTGGCACCGATAATGGTCAGGATGGCACATATGTTGGGATGGCTGATGAGGATAGAGTTGAGCTAGCACCCATGTATGGTGAGGAGTCATATCCAAACCCTGCTTATGATTCCTATGAGGAGGAAGAGGGGAACACTCTTATAGATGACAACTCAAGCCATTTGGATGTGGTAGGGAAGAGGCCTTTAGCACCATACAATTTGGAGGATCGCATGTTGGTGACCGGGGATCAAGTTACACAGGTGTTGACCAGGATCGATGGAGCCCATAGGTTCATTGAGGAGCTTGTGTGGAGAACCTAGATGGAGGAGTGGCACAGTGGGATAGCAGGTGGAGTCACTAGTGTCCAATTGTGCATCATCAGGGAGGCACTAGAGCAGCTGGAGTCGTATTACTTGCAGTTGTTTATGAACATGGACCTTGCTCTCAAGTTTGTTGAGGACAAGGAAAGAGAGGTTGAGGAGTTACATTATCAGTGGGGCTTGGCACACTCTTCACCACTTATGCCAGATACTCCCTCATCTTTGGCAGCAGTGACACATGAGAGAGGTAGTCTCACACATGATATTATGGAGGAGACTCTTATGATGAGTCAAGACGAGGAGTAGTCAGAGATACATGTACCTGAGGAGAGTGATAGTTTGGTTTGCACTCTTGATTGGCACTGTGAGGATCATGATCATTTTCCTTTGGAGAGCACCTTAGAGGATTAGGGTTTAGCTATGGAGGAGATGATTGAGTACATTCCTTGTGGACCAGGTCACAAGGAGATAAACATATACTCGGATTGGGTGGACAAATACATGACATATATGGACACACTTTGGTATACCGGTTCAGTCATCATCAGTAGAGAATTGGGTTCAGTAGTGCATACAGGATATTGGATGATCCAGGAGGACACAGTGGTGTGCAACAATATACAGGAGCCCTCGTTGACACATGGTGGTGTACAATGTAGCTTCAGAGCGTTTCCTCCAAGGAGGCCTCCTGATAGAGTCCTTGATTTTATCATCGGGATTGAGGACAGTCGTGGATTGACAGATGTTGAGATGCAGTCTGAGTATGATGATCAGATGATTATAATCAGAGTGGTGCAACGTCAGCATGGTGACATCTCTTTGAGATCGGTGTGGGACCCTCGGATCACAGTTGTTGACAACTTGACAGCCGACATCGATGGGATTGATGGTTTACATAGATTTGATAGTTGAGAGGAGCAGTCTTCTGAGGAGATGATTGAGTTTATGATTGCTTGGTTGATCAGGGGCAGTCATGAAGAATCTTGTGATAGCACCTCGCAGATTCATGCTATGAACAGAAGATGCTTCACATTTTCTAGGATGGTATGGGACCTAGGTATCAGTTTGAGACAGGTTTAGTCGATCGAGCATCAGATTGTGATGACATTGCTTGAGGACAAGCAATCTTGGGGCAAGAGGATTTGTAGTGTCCCGTTTTTGGCGAGGTTAGAAAAATTAAATATTTAATTAATTATTTGGTTATGTTGTCTAAATTTAATTTGACAACTAATCTTTAATTAATTATTATTTAATTTTAAGTGGCTTAAATAAAATACAAACATTATGAAGTCACTTTATTAAAAAGTGTTCTTCTAGAATCTTTGAGGAGGTCAAGTTAGATCTTTCTAGAAAGATCCAATGAGCCTTTAAAAGGAGAGAAGAGCAAGTCATTTGGGCATGTCAAATTTGGAGATTATTTCTTGTGGAGTGCTAAGTGAGCCAATGTTTTCGTTAGGGTTGTGGCAAAACCCTCTCATTATAGTTTGGCTTCAGTGGTGAGACTAATCCACCCTAGTTAGACAAAGAGGGGAATCCATCTAGGGTTTCCATTGAAGCTTCAATGCTACTTTTCATCTTCGACATTTCTATTTGAGAGATCATGCTTTATTTTCATGGGTGTATTGCATCTTCCATAACAACCATTTTGGTATTATGGTTGTATTCAACATTCTCATAATAATAATAAAAATGCACATGTTCTTTCTCTCTCACTTTTATGTGTATTTGGTGTTTCTACAACGTGTTTGGCTAAATATTAAGGGTTTGCAGTAAATTTAATGCCCTAAATTTATTTTAATTAAAAATCCTAGTTTTTTTGTGAACGGAACACTACAATTTTGAAGTCATATTCACTCAGAAATTCCAGCCATCTAGTTTTCCTAGCATTTAGTGTTGGATGTCCAAACAAATGCTTCATACCACAATGGTATGTCCTTAGCTCAAATTTATTACCCACAAGGTAATGCTTCCACATTTTCAATGCATGTACAATCGTTGCTAACTCCAAGTCATGGGTAGCATACTTCCTCTCATCCTCTTTTAATTTTTGGGACTCATAACATACCACATGATCCTTTTGACTAAGGACTCCACCAAGCCTTTCCTTGCATACATCGGTGCACAAAAAAAAATCTTCACTTGGATCTACAATCTTCAAGATTGGTGCACTTGTCAATATTCTTTTCAATTTTTGAAAACTCTCTTCACACTTGGAAGCCCATTCAAACTTCACTCCCTTCTTTTGCAAAGAAGTGATTGGACTTGCAATCTTTGAAAAACCTTTTATGAATCTTTGGTAATAATTGGCAAGACCCATGAATGATCTGACCTCTGACACATTCTTTGGTGTTGGCCATCCTCTAATGGCCTCTATCTTCTCAGGATCCACTTCTATCCCTGTTATTGATATTATATGCCCCGAGCAACGAATCTTCTTTTGATAAAAGATGCACTTACTTAGCTTAGCATATAATTTGTGCTCTCTCAAAACTTGTAACACCATTCTTAAATGTTGCTCATGTTCCTCTTCTTATTTGGAATAGACAAGTATATCATCTAAGAACACAATCACAAACTTATCCAGGTACTCCCTGAACACTCCATTCATCAAACACATAAAAACTATTGGGGCATTTGATAGTCCAAATGGCACTACCATGAATTCATAATGCCCATACCTTGTTTTGAATGTTGTATTCTTGATGTCTTCTTCCCTTATCCTAACATGATAATAGTTTGATCTCAAGTCAATCTTTGAAAATATTCTTGCACCATTCAGTTGATCAAACAAATCATCAATACTGGGTAAAGGATACTTATTCTTTATGGTAACCTTATTAAGTTGCTTGAAATCAATACAAACCCGTAAGGTTCCATCCTTCTTCTTCGCAAACAGAACTAGGGCTCCCCAACGTGACATGCTTGGGCATATATACCCCCTTTTTAACAACTCTTCAAGCTGCATCTACAACTCCTTCAATTATGGTGTACCCATTATGTATGGTGTCTTAGACACTGGGGCGACTCTTGTTACCAAATCGATAGAGAAATCAATGTCTCCCTTTGGTGGCAATCTTGGGATTTCCCTAAAAACATCTTCAAAATCCCTCAAGACCGGATGGTCTTCAATGCTTGCAGATTTATCTTTGGTTGCCTCCTCCATATGGTTTGCAAACACCTAACGTCCCTTCCCAAAGATCTTCTTCAACTTCATAGCTGAAATCTCTCTAACAACTGCAACTCTTGGAATGCCTTGAATATTGCCTTGCTTCCCTTCCTCATCGAGACATGTGATTGTCTTATTGTAACAATCTAGGAAAACATGATGCTTTTCCAACCAATCCATTCCAATTAGACAGTGATATGAACCCAATGGTATGATATTTACATCTACCTTCGTGTTGAGTCCATTCATGTCTATTTGACAATCTTTAACCAACTCATTGATCTTTCTCTTAGCCCCCGTAGCTAAATGAACTAACCAATATTTTTTATGCTTACTTCTTTGCAAGTGAAATATTTCAACAATGTTAACATTTGTGTAACTATGGCTAGCTCCAGAATCAATTAAAATTACCATGGTCCGGTTATCAATCTTATCTTCCACTTCGATCATGGGGGATTGATATTTTGTCTGCTTGTTGTCCAAGGCTACATAAATCCTTGGTATACTTCCTCCCATGTCTCCCACTGTTTTAGCCTCCTGAATGTTGTGGATAGTCCTCATTCTTTATCCTCTATGAGGGCGGTCCTTAGATAAGTGATTTCCCCCACATACCCAACATTGAACAGGTTGTCGCCTTGGCCTTTTCCCAAAGGAATCTTCATTCTTTTGATCATTTTTGGCTACCCAAACTTTCTGACTTTCTTGGGAGTTATTTCTGAAAAAAGGTGGCTTAAAACCTTTATGACTTTGATCATTTTTCTCTTTAATCGTGTCATTCCAAGTCTTTTGGAATATTGACCTTCCTTTGCTTTTGATCCGGATTATTTTCGGCACGAAATGAGAGTGGAGATGTAATAAATAAATGCACAGAGATATTGCATATATTCAATAATATAACAGAAATGTATCAGAGATGTAACCATAAACACAGAGATACAGTAATACATGATTTCTATTAATGAAAGAAATGTACAGAGACTGTAAAAATACAGAGTGAAAGACTCGTTGGAATGGTGGCAGCTTATCGCTGAGAAGAGATGTGACGGCTACTCGCATTCGCAAGAAGATGGTTACAATGAGGCTCTGGAGGCCTTTTTACAATAATCAGGAATGCCAAAATTCCTAGACATCCAAAAACCTAACCCTAGGAGATGAAGCGCCAAAAGTCAT
>ML791994.1:205168-228343 GCA_009831015.1 Picea engelmannii | reverse complement strand
TTTTTATGTGTTTGATGAATGGAGTGTTCAGGGAGTACCTGGATAAGTTTGTGATTGTGTTCTTAGATGATATACTTGTCTATTCCAAATAAGAAGAGGAACATGAGCAACATTTAAGAATGGTGTTACAAGTTTTGAGAGAGCACAAATTATATGCTAAGCTAAGTAAGTGCATCTTTTATCAAAAGAAGATTCGTTGCTCGGGGCATATAATATCAATAACAGGGATAGAAGTGGATCCTGAGAAGATAGAGGCCATTAGAGGATGGCCAACACCAAAGAATGTGTCAGAGGTCAGATCATTCATGGGTCTTGCCAATTATTACCAAAGATTCATAAAAGGTTTTTCAAAGATTGCAAGTCCAATCACTTCTTTGCAAAAGAAGGGAGTGAAGTTTGAATGGGCTTCCAAGTGTGAAGAGAGTTTTCAAAAATTGAAAAGAATATTGACAAGTGCACCAATCTTGAAGATTGTAGATCCAAGTGAAGATTTTTTTTTGTGCACCGATGTATGCAAGGAAAGGCTTGGTGGAGTCCTTAGTCAAAAGGATCATGTGGTATGTTATGAGTCCCAAAAATTAAAAGAGGATGAGAGGAAGTATGCTACCCATGACTTGGAGTTAGCAACGATTGTACATGCATTGAAAATGTGGAAGCATTACCTTGTGGGTAATAAATTTGAGCTAAGGACATACCATTGTGGTATGAAGCATTTGTTTGGACATCCAACACTAAATGCTAGGAAAACTAGATGGCTGGAATTTCTGAGTGAATATGACTTCAAAATTGTAGTGTTCCGTTCACAAAAAAACTAGGATTTTTAATTAAAATAAATTTAGGGCATTAAATTTACTGCAAACCCTTAATATTTAGCCAAACACGTTGTAGAAACACCAAATACACATAAAAGTGAGAGAGAAAGAACATGTGCATTTTTATTATTATTATGAGAATGTTGAATACAACCATAATACCAAAATGGTTGTTATGGAAGATGCAATACACCCATGAAAATAAAGCATGATCTCTCAAATAGAAATGTCGAAGATGAAAAGTAGCATTGAAGCTTCAATGGAAACCCTAGATGGATTCCCCTCTTTGTCTAACTAGGGTGGATTAGTCTCACCACTGAAGCCAAACTATAATGAGAGGGTTTTGCCACAACCCTAACGAAAACATTGGCTCACTTAGCACTCCACAAGAAATAATCTCCAAATTTGACATGCCCAAATGACTTGCTCTTCTCTCCTTTTAAAGGCTCATTGGATCTTTCTAGAAAGATCTAACTTGACCTCCTCAAAGATTCTAGAAGAACACTTTTTAATAAAGTGACTTCATAATGTTTGTATTTTATTTAAGCCACTTAAAATTAAATAATAATTAATTAAAGATTAGTTGTCAAATTAAATTTAGACAACATAACCAAATAATTAATTAAATATTTAATTTTTCTAACCTCGCCAAAAACGGGACACTACAAATCCTCTTGCCCCAAGATTGCTTGTCCTCAAGCAATGTCATCACAATCTGATGCTCGATCGACTAAACCTGTCTCAAACTGATACCTAGGTCCCATACCATCCTAGAAAATGTGAAGCATCTTCTGTTCATAGCATGAATCTGCGAGGTGCTATCACAAGATTCTTCATGACTGCCCCTGATCAACCAAGCAATCATAAACTCAATCATCTCCTCAGAAGACTGCTCCTCTCAACTATCAAATCTATGTAAACCATCAATCCCATCGATGTCGGCTGTCAAGTTGTCAACAACTGTGATCCGAGGGTCCCACACCGATCTCAAAGAGATGTCACCATGCTGACGTTGCACCACTCTGATTATAATCATCTGATCATCATACTCAGACTGCATCTCAACATCTGTCAATCCACGACTGTCCTCAATCCCGATGATAAAATCAAGGACTCTATCAGGAGGCCTCCTTGGAGGAAACGCTCTGAAGCTACATTGTACACCACCATGTGTCAACGAGGGCTCCTGTATATTGTTGCACACCACTGTGTCCTCCTGGATCATCCAATATCCTGTATGCACTACTGAACCCAATTCTCTACTGATGATGACTGAACCGGTATACCAAAGTGTGTCCATATATGTCATGTATTTGTCCACCCAATCCGAGTATATGTTTATCTCCTTGTGACCTGGTCCACAAGGAATGTACTCAATCATCTCCTCCATAGCTAAACCCTAATCCTCTAAGGTGCTCTCCAAAGGAAAATGATCATGATCCTCACAGTGCCAATCAAGAGTGCAAACCAAACTATCACTCTCCTCAGGTACATGTATCTCTGACTACTCCTCGTCTTGACTCATCATAAGAGTCTCCTCCATAATATCATGTGTGAGACTACCTCTCTCATGTGTCACTGCTGCCAAAGATGAGGGAGTATCTGGCATAAGTGGTGAAGAGTGTGCCAAGCCCCACTGATAATGTAACTCCTCAACCTCTCTTTCCTTGTCCTCAACAAACTTGAGAGCAAGGTCCATGTTCATAAACAACTGCAAGTAATACGACTCCAGCTGCTCTAGTGCCTCCCTGATGATGCACAATTGGACACTAGTGACTCCACCTGCTATCCCACTGTGCCACTCCTCCATCTAGGTTCTCCACACAAGCTCCTCAATGAACCTATGGGCTCCATCGATCCTGGTCAACACCTGTGTAACTTGATCCCCGGTCACCAACATGCGATCCTCCAAATTGTATGGTGCTAAAGGCCTCTTCCCTACCACATCCAAATGGCTTGAGTTGTCATCTATAAGAGTGTTCCCCTCTTCCTCCTCATAGGAATCATAAGCAGGGTTTGGATATGACTCCTCACCATACATGGGTGCTAGCTCAACTCTATCCTCATCAGCCATCCCAACATATGTGCCATCCTGACCATTATCGGTGCCAGTGTCCTGGGCTCTAGCGGCCAATGCCAATGGTGCACTGGATGTTGTTGTGTCATCCGCTTCGTAATCATCAATGAGACCAAATGTTTCCCCCTCCTCCTCGGTACTAGTGACAATCTCTGCCCCCAGACTAGTGTCAATGGTCTCAATATATACCATTGCTTGTTCATCTCTTATGCTCACCCCCTCATTCAGACTAGGTGTGGGCACCTCCATCATGTCCACATGTGGATCTGTCAAACCTCCCTCACATGGTGAGTTGTTGGCTTCTTTAGATGTGGATATTTTTCCCGTCTTCCCGAGCCACTCCAGATGCTTTATTATGGTTGTCGTATTTTTCTGATTCTCTTGCCACAGTTGCAAAAGTTCCACCCAAAGTTCTTCAGTGGTATTCATCTTTCCCATAATTTTTCTAAGTCTTGTTTGAATTTAGCCTCTTGGCTAATTTATCTAATAGTTCACATATACAATGTTGGATATGAAGGCTAAGAGTCTTGACTATTAGATGTTGTCTCTAAATGAAGTATGGCTTTAGCAGTGGGTTAAATAGAGTGTATTAAATGCCGATTAGAATGACTTCTTGCATATATTCTCACCATGACATTCTGTAGCAGAGTATGTCCCTCTCTACAGGGAATCGACTCCTCTTAAATTGCCAATAATTCAATGCTAATCCTCAAAACTTCCATAATATTGTCCTGTTTTCAGGTCTCTGTTACTTAGTGGCAGTCTGTCTG
Source organism: Picea engelmannii (assembly GCA_009831015.1). Lineage (NCBI taxonomy): Eukaryota > Viridiplantae > Streptophyta > Pinopsida > Pinales > Pinaceae > Picea > Picea engelmannii. The sequence continues at coordinate 224,684 of ML791994.1, read as the reverse complement.
GAGTACAAAGTAATCACCCATTCTCAATACAAGAAACACTAGATCTGGAATGTCTGTGCAAATACATAATTGTATGGTTGTAGGTAGTGATCTTGCAACTCCAAAATGATGTAATAACCAGTTCACTGTAAGATACCCTCCGAGTGGATATCTCAAATTTCTCCACCAAAATTATGATTTGGATTTAAGTGTTCCTTTGAAGCTTTAGTCAAATAATAAGTGTGCCAACTGTTGAAGGTGAAAATTTACCTCTCAAATAACACAACTGGTATAATGCAACAAAAATTTGAATGAGTTGCAGCCCATAATAAGAGCATAATGGTGCCCACTTCTTTGTATCCTTATAGCCAAGGAGACCACACAAATTGGATGATAAATGATGCTTCCTTACACGATCATTTAATTTCCCCAAGTCACCTTCATGTATATATGTGTTAGCAATAAATTTTTGAACAACATATGAAAATGGAAATGTGCCCAACCTTGTAGGTAAACTTGAACCGAGTAGAGAATGTAACATCATCCAAGTGAAGCTTCTTATAGCAACAATAAAATTATGTTTACACACAGCAGAAGTCTAGCAGAATGCAACTCGACTCCCCTTCAGAACAACAATGTCTTTCTTTACCATTTACACCCCATACCGACGGGGATTCAATCCTTCCAACTAGAGACTGATATGTTCCTTACCTTGTAGAGATTCATGCCCAATATTGTGAGGAAATGCGCCCAAGTATATAGAGAGGAAATTACTCCCAGATTCCTTGAATTCCCACATTTTTTTTTTCTAGAGGTGATCAAGTTTGAACTCTGGTTGTTTGCCAAGCAATGCTTTTCTGGGCTGAGTTTGATATGTAGCTAATTTGGATATTGAGAATATGTTGAATCCATAAAATGATCTGCTATGGCTCATTCCACTAGAATGGTTCATAGATATAAGTATAGGCGACAACAATAGATAGAAGGATAGCGCCCAAGATGGAAGAAAATGTCCCAGCTCCAAAGAAATCGTTTCACCAAGAAAATAAATGGAGACTAGCACCCAAACTCTACTCTATACATGCAATGGCAGCAAGTCGATCTCAACATAAAAATATGGCAGTCACATAATGGTTTTATTCTGATATGTAATTACCAGGTGCGCCCAGATTCATGAATGAACTCGACCACTGTAAAGTTCCTTTCAATCTTATTTGTTTTATTATGGTTTTAGCCAATTGTTGGATGATTTGCATATGATTTTTTTTTTTTTTTTTTGCAACGATGATTTCACACTCTTGATATATTGTTGGTATTTATAACCATTATACATTGAAGACTCAAACAAACATTAAAATCACACTTCTATGTGAGCAAAGTATATGAAATTAATTCAAATAAACAACAATGAGCATATCAGAACCTGATAAGGGTATTGTTGTAGATTACTTGCAGAATACAAAATGATCCCTGCCAGGGAATGAGAGTGGATCACTACAGTCATGAATTTGAGAGATAAGGCGCCCTTAACAACAATATAATTTGTCAGAACAAAAACAAAAACTCCCACAGTATAGTCGACTTTTCCGCAGTAGATACACATAGGTTCTAGTAAGAATTCAACCCAACACTTAACTCAGTCCTCCCATAGAGATCAACTACGGGAAACAATGAAATCGACCCCAGTGAGATTACCCAGAGATGATAAACCAATTTCTGATTTGCAAGGAAAGTGACTACGCTACTTTATCACTCAGTTATGCACCCATCATTTACTTAATGCGCTTAGGAAAGGGAAAATTGACCCCACTGATAAACAATGTTCCCAACACTTCCACACAGTGGATACCAAGAGGAAAATTGCCCCCACAATGATGATAATACAACCCATCAATGATATTCTTCAATTCCCCTCACTGAAATCACCCTGCAGTAAGCAATCGACCCCCACACTAAACAAATCAGCCCAACTTAGCCCCAACAACTACCAAATCTGCCCAAAAGGAGACTCGACCCTCCAACAGAAGAAATCGGGCCAGTTAAGGAGGGAAAAAGCACCCAGACAACAAGAAATAACCCTCGCAGTCAGTATTTCGACCCTCTTTGTCACTAAACTCGCCCAACAAAGAGATGTTTCCTCAAGGGATAAAGGTAAGATTAAAAACTTGCCCTCTTACCCACGAAATGTGCCCAAAACTGAGAGAAAACCGCTCAGCAAGAGAAGTTGTTGTCCTTCCAAGGCTCTTGACCCCCTTTTCTTCAGTAGAATAGTTTCCCCACACAATTTTCAGCCACAATAGACAGTTCGATCTCTCCCCTATGGATAACTCGATCCAAGATGAGTGAATTGAACCACATAAGATCAAGCTCAGTTGTCGATAATAAAAACTCAAACACAATGAAGAAAATTTGCTACCAATCGATGAGACTTTGCTGCCAATATGATTTATTCCTCCACTGTCTTCTATAAGTTATGTTCTGTTGATCCTCTGGAATCATTTAAATGTTGAGTATCATGATCAAGCCAAATTCCAGATTGCCACAACTGGCCAAGATCATGCTCTGATACCACTGTAGTGTTCTGTTCACAAAAAAACTAGGGTTTTTAATTGAAATAAATTTATGGCATTAAATTTACTGCAAACCCTTGATATTTCGTCAAACACGTTGCAAAAACACCAAATACACACAAAAATGAGAGAGAAAGAATATGTGCATTTATTATTATTATTATGAGAATGTTGAATACAACCATAATACCAAAATGACTGTTATGGCAGTTGCAATACACCTACGAAAATAAAGCCCGATGTCTCCAAATAGAAATGTCGAAGATGAAAAGTAGCACTGAATCTCCAATGGAAACCCTGGATGGATTCCCCTCTTTGTCTAACTAGGGTGGATTAGTCTCACCACTGAAGCCAAACTATAATGAGAGGGTTTTTCCAAAACCCTAACGAAAAAATTGGCTCACTGAGCACTCCACAAGAAATAGTCTCCAAATTTGACATGCCCAAATGACTTGCTCTTCTCTCCTTTTAAAGGCTCATTGGATCTTTCTAGAAAGATCTAACTTGACCTCCTCAAAGCTTCTAGAAGAGCACTTTTTAATAAAGTGACTTCATAATGTTTATATTTTATTTAAGCCACTTAAAATTAAATAATAATTAATTAAAGATTTGTTGTCAAATTAAATTTAGACAACATAACCAAATAATTAATTAAATATTAATTTTTTCTAACCTCCCAAAAAATGGGACATTACAAAAATTAAGCACATAAAGGGCAAGGAAAATCAAGTGGCCGATGCACTCAACAGGAGAGCTCATGAAGTGCATATTGCAGCCATTAGCATGTACATGATAGATCTGAAAGACAAAGTTATTGTAGCAACAAATTCAGATAATAATTATTTAAAAATAAAAGAGACATTACAACAAGGAAATTTTCAGCAGAAATTTAATTATTATAAGTTGAAGGAAGATGGAATTCTCATGTACAAAGGTAAGGTGTATGTGTCGAATTCTAGTGAGCTGAAAAATGCAGTGCTCAAGGAGATGCACAATGTGCCATATGTCGGGCACCGAGGATATCATAAAACAATTGCAGTAGTAATAAGCCAATATTTTTGGCGAGGAATGAAGAAAGAAGTGGCTAATTACATATCCAGATGTCTGGAATGCCAAAAAGTAAAAATAGAACGTAGACACCTAGCAAGTTTGCTACATCCATTGGCCATTCCAGAATGGAAGTGGGAAGTTTTCTCGATTGATTTTATTACTAATCTTCCTAGAATAGTGAAGTAGCATGATTCCATCATGGTGGTGGTGGATAAGTTGACTAAAGCAACACATTTGATTCTCGTAAAGACTACACACAAGGCAACAAATATTGCAGAAATTTATATGAGAGAAGTTGTTAGGCTACATGGAGTGCCTAGGGAAATAGTTTCAGACAGGGATCCAAAGTTTACTTCCAATTTTTGGAAGGGTTTGTTCAGAGGCTTTGGGACAAATTTAAATCTTAGTACAACATATCATCCAGAGTCATATGGGAAAACAAAAAGGACTAATAGAATAATTGAGGACATGCTTAGAATGCATGTGATAGATCAACCATCGAAGTGGGAAGATTATATCCATTTAGTTGAATTTTCCTACAACAATGGGTATCGAGCCTCCTTGAAAATGAGTCCATTTGAGGCATTCTATGGCAGGAAATGTAACACCCCAATGAGTTGGGATAATCCAGGAGACAATGCAATTGTTGGGCTAGAATTGTTAAAAGAAATGGAAGATCAGATGGCGAGGATTAAGCAGAATTTGAAGGCTACCCAGGACAGGAAAAAAAGTTATGTAGACAGCAACATAGTTTTCAAAGATTTTAAAGTGGGAGAACGTGTGTTTTTGAAAGTAAATGCAAAGAGAAGTTTGCTAAGATTAGGAACCTGCCCGAAGTTGGCAACAAGATATTGCAGTGCTTTTGAAATATTAGAAAAGATAGGGCCAGTTGCATACATGTTAGATTTTCCTGCATCCATGAGAGTGCATAATGTATTTCATGTATCAGTACTTAAAAAATACATACCTGATGCTAATCATGTCATTGATTGGAATGTGATCCAGGTGGAGCATGAAGGGGATTTCCGGGTGGAACCAATACACATCATGGATCGAAAATTCAAAGTGCTCAGGAAAAAATCCATAGGGATGGTAAAGGTTCAATGAACCTGCTACGGTCACGAAGATGGTACATGGGAGCATGAAGAAAACATGCGAGTGCAATACCCGCAAATTTTTGAAAGTTTTGAAGAAGACAGAATGCAAGACTCTGTTTTGAGCAACTAGAGTTCCAGAACCACATCTCAAAGTCTTGGCCAACTATGCTGGGGACTTTGATAAATAGATGGTACATCCCTTGGGCGTCCTTGATAATTGAATGGTACATTCCTTGGGTCGACGAGTTGAGAGGAACATGAGATTTTGGTTGGAGTTGTTAAATTGCATAAATTTTATTTCTAAGTATTGTGATGTAAATTTGCATATATGTATATCGACATAGAATGCACTGAGGACGGTGCATAATTGTAGGGGAGGGGGAATGTAATATCCCCATTATAATCCTTAATTTGACTAATGCTTATGTAGATATAATATGTGGCTATGGCCAAGCGATGTAATATGTGAATTGTGTTTCAATGTTTTAATAATAAAACATGATGCCAACTGCTAAGGGGACATGGACAAGAGATGGGGGATGAATTAATCCACAAGAGAGGGGAGTGTCTAGGATAATGGCCAAGAGGGGTCCAAGGGGGGAACTAACCATGTTTATGGATTTAACTCACTTTACTAAATCTACTATTGTATATGAACCTTTCCATTTATGATTAAGTGTTTCCAAAGCCAATCATTGAATACATGTATGAGGGTGGGTGTGAGTGGTCACATCCTGAAGTTATTAGGCACATGGGGGTTGAGTACAATCAGCTTGGGGAAGAGTGTGAGTCGAGAAAGACAAGCAAAAGAGAGGAATTCCATATGGGTTGAAAAAGGAAGTTACAATAGTTCGAGCAGTTTGGGCATGGAAAGAGATTTTGGAGCGGATGCGGCCATAGGAGGGAAAAGTCTAGAGCGTAATTGGAGTGAACTGGAGTTGGAGAATTGAAGAGCCCGATTGTTAGGCTGGAAGAGTGAACTCCTGTGTGAGTTGCACTGAAACAAAAGGTGTTGCTGTTGGTTTGCTGATAGTTTTCCTAGTAGCAATTTCCCTTGAGTTCCCAGCTGAGAGATTCCTAGATACTTGTGCTAGATAGACCCTGATAAACGAATGGAACGTTCCTCGGGTTATCCCTGATAAACAGATGATACATCCCTTGGGTTAACCCTAATAAATAGATGGTTCATCCCTTGGGTTATCCCTGATAAACAGATGGTACATCCCTTGGGTTATCCCTGATAAACGAATGGTGCATTCCTTAGGTTGGGGCAGGTCAAGAGGAAGAGAGTTGGTGGAAAAGTTAGGATAGTTGTAGGAGAATATCAGTTGGGTTGAGAGATTTATGAGTTGTGAGTGGACTTTGAGAGACCACCCTCTTTTGTGGATTGCTAGCCTCAGCTCGGGGGTGACTGGCTGTTGAGATTTGGAACAATCAATCTACGGTTGGGTGGAACATCTGTCCCAAGCAGTTGGTGGCACGACTCTTGTTAAAGATAAGTGTTTTATCTTGTACTGAGTTATTTACATGTGTTATTGATGTGCATGAACTCTATCTGAATGAGAATGACTTATATGTTGTTGTAATGAATGGTTTTGTTGTATCTTATGTTGATTATTAACATGCTTCAAATGCATAAGTTTTATGGTTATTACTGTAGCTAAATCTGTTATAAATTGTATCTGTAGGCTATGGGAAAACAGATAACGACAAAAGAATGGATTTAATTAGCAAAAGTTTTGTGTTATGTGTATTCGACACGTATTGTTTCCTAGATGGAGGCTAGGTACGTTACTAAAATGGTATCAAAGTTGATAAAGAGAAAGTTTTAGCGTGACGTGACCCAACTTCGGTGGTTAGGTACGTTACAAAGTGGTATCAGAGTTGATAAAGAGAAAGTTTTAGCGTGACGTGACCCAACTTCGATGGTTGGGTACGTTACAAGCAAGGTGTTAAAAAATTCTACGATTGACTTCATCAACAATATTCATTATCATTCTATTCAAACTTCACTAATACATCACTTCTTAACTTTAGTCTGTATTCTACAAAGATGGTTGGAAAATTCCTATCTACTTTAAGGAAAAAACTTGCTTTGTTAAAGGGCAACCTAAAACACCTCCATATTATTATGGTGGCAACCAAATATATGGAAAAGTGAAATTCTTGTCTGAAATTTTATATATGTTTTGTGACTACAACTATAAGGAATGCAAAATTAATCAAGGGAAACTTTAATTTTTTTGTATTATATTAGTGATTCAGGAAATTAGATAACAAATTTTTAATCATTATGATTCCATAAAAGCCTTGAATTTCCCAAAAAGGTATGTTTGGCACAATTTAACAGAACACAATTTCCAAAAATATAACTGCCTAAAACGTGACTGAAAATTCTTCAACTGTTGAAAACACTTTTACATGACACCTTGATGATAAAACAATGATCTAATATACTTGTATAACAAGTTTTTGTTCGAGACAATTCCGTACAAAATACATAAGAAATCACGACTAAAATTGCCCATTTATTTACCATGAGACCTTCACTGACATAAAAATATTTGGGGCTGCAAATATAATCTTAAGCTACAAAATGTATACAAAAACTACATATCCTAGGTTGATAGAGCTTCCCTAGAGGTGTTCACATTTCATATAACTTACTCCAAAAGGAGGCGATGATTAAATCGAACTATATACAATGAAATAACTACCCAAACAAAACCTCCTACTCTCCTATAATAAAAGGAAAGAATTTTAAGTCAATATATGAGCAAAATAGTGATCAAAAGTCAAAGAATAGTATCGGAATGGTAAGAAAGATGTGGAAAAAAAATATCCACTACTGAAATAACTTCCTCGAGGAGGTATAAAGTTTCTTTTAATCCGCTCAATGTTACAACTCAAGCATGATCATCCTCCAAATATGCCATGGTCAGCTACACTAGCTTCACGTATCAATGTACTATGATGAAGAACCATGAACCATTGTCCATTATGGAATCCATATATGTTTGTTACCATGAATGACTCAAAAGTACCATTAACATACTCTTTCAATGTTACTCATGCCATGTCACCAATGACCCTCACCAATACATCACTTAGTTGGCATTCATATTGTTGATTCTTGTTAAAAGCTACTTCCCAACTCTCCATTACTGCACAATACCTATAAAGTTAATAACCATTTATGAATGAATAAAAACTTAAAATGTAAATTTTACCTGAAGTATATTCTTTTGTCATGCAACTTATGACATAATTAAAGTTTAAGTGATTCTAAAATTTGAGGGGGTAAAAGACGAGATCATGAGGGGTAGGGATTGCATCCCTCAAATATTGAATGATTTGAGGATGGGGGGTGGATCAAAATCATACCCAACCCATTCGTAATGCAATGGAAAGGAGACATCCCCTATCACGGGGCATATCAAAATATCCCTTGACCCCATAGATGGACATCCCTTAGCCCGACAGGGCACATCCTGCAATTCCCTATGATGGAGTTTCCCTCACTAGTTAGAAAACATTAAAAAAAGTTTGTTTGTTTTTTTTTTTTTTTTAAAGGGTTGTCCCCATTAGTTAAAAAACATGAAAAGATACCTTTTTCATTTATTATAGAGGACCCCACTAGACTATTTAATCCTTCGAATCCATCTCTAGACCCTAAAAAATCATTTTGTGAGTGAAGAGAGCAAAGGGAAGGAAGAGGACAACAACATATTGGATTGCCCCTTGTTTTTTGTTGTTTGATTATTCCATTATGTGTGATCATTTGACATGTGATTATTTTAAAAATTTGATGTTTATGAATCAAAGACTCTATATAAATAGAAAATTACCTTTTAAAATTAGAACTTTTATCATGATCTATGAAGTAAGTGTGTGTGAATGGAATATGTAAGATTCATGGTCCTATGGATGTTTATTTATGTTTGTAATTAGTGTTTCATTTTTGGGAGAGTCCCTTATGTCCAATACCCTTCTATGTTCCCTAAAATTTGGGGGTCTCTCTAGATGTCCCTTATTTTCATCTCTCCATCCCGCCTTCCCTTTACCCCAATAAATAAAATATTCAACTGTAAAAAAATCTTACCCAGATAAAACCAAACCATGTGGATGGAGACACTTCACATAATATGCCCTTGGCCAGAGGAAACTCATAAGTCACGCCCACTATATTTTTTCACTTAAAATATTATAGTAGTCTGCATTCACATCTACAACAACTTTCGTTGCTGCATAATATGATTTTCATCCATTAAGTGGGGATATAGTACCTTGCTATGTTGTGAAGTCCTGAGAAAAAAAGCCAATTGATATTATTACACATTCCTAACCATTCATCATTCATTACTAAAAGTGCATTTTGAAATCCATTTTTTGAATAAAGGGAGAAAGGTTTTCAATACACAGAATGCATTCAAAGGTTAGAAACAAATCAAAAGTCAAGATAATGCTTATATTCTACTCTTTACATAATAAAAAGTATGTTATTTTCCTAGTAAAGAACTTTCTTCAAAATAAGTTAGACAATCCCCTTGTGCAAAAATGAAAAAGGTTGGAGTTGTCAACATTTATTTTCGTGATCCACATAAAATCAATATTCCAACTAGAGCATAAGTCATTCATTAGTTTCCCTTGGAGCTGATTTTCACGTAAATTGCTAAGTCAAATTGGAATGCAATTTAAAAAAAAATTGGTTGCAGGGATAATTCCCATGAGGTATAATCTATAAAGAAACAAAAATACATGGACTAATATCCATAATATTATATATCCACGTTTGGTTGTGAACATCATTGAATAATACATTAGATGTTTTTATAGGAGGTTTTACTATTGAAATCTTGAAATTTTTATTATAAATTGAGATATGAAACCAACGAGCTCTACCTTTCTAGTTATAAATAAATATGACTACTTTTCCAAGTATTCCTTTGCCAATATGCACTTAATTGGATACAATGCTTTAAAACTCTGCATTTTTGGAGTTTGTTGTTTCTCGTATTTTACCTGACCAATATGGGGAATTGTTTCTCATACTTCTCATTGAACATGGAACAACCACAAAGCATATTGGAAAATTTACAATTAAACTGAAGAAAAGGGACCACAAGTCATTGTGAGACAAGTAAGATTTCCCACAAATTTTTAGATTGATCTATATCAAGCCTCCACAGTAGAGTAGTTTGAGCAATATGTAGAACATAGAAATCCTTCTTGAATATGTTTTTTGGCTTACATGAAGAGCACCTAAAGAAAGAGTTTAAAATCTTGCATCATTAACAAATAATGTCATCAAAAGCGTCATAAGTTACTGGATGCCCATGATAAACTAGAGATGGACATATTTTTCTTTTCAGTTAGATTGACATTACAAACTTTACCTTTTAGGCACTTTTATTTTCATCCCGACCACCTGTGCATGATTTGAACCTCAACATTATTGTTTTCTATTTGAAATGTATTGAGTTTCAAAGAAATGGTTCAATCTTGATCAGTCTTGCAAACCTCTCCAATTTCTCATGAATTTTCCAATTTTTCTGAGTTTTACAGGTCCCCGAGTTTTTAGAGTTTTTCATGTCCAAGTTTATTCTTGTTGAGTTTAGTCGATATTTTCCCAAATTTACAGTGCTTTCCTACATTTTGCGATAGAGATTTTTGTGACATTGATCTTGATTGTGATCTCCTTTAATATATTATAATAGACTTTTTGTAATTTTATATTGATTGTCTAATTCATGTATTTGCAATTTTTTCTAGTTTGTTTCATATACTCACCATTGAACACATTTCCTCCTTTTTGAGGCCACAAAACTCACATATGCTTCTACCATAAAATATTCATAGAGTAATAGTAATAGTGTAAGGCCTGTGGTGCTAAGCCCGAGTACGCTCACTTCCACAACAGATCAAAATGGAGGAAATCGAGAAGATAGGGTGCTCAATGTGAATAAGGAGACTGAAGTCTTCATATAAGGGAGAGTTGGGGTTCCTTGGGTCTGTGACGTGCCAAGGGGCGACTCCACCTGAGATGAATTGCAACATAAGTCAAACAATGAACAGTTTGATGAAGGGTTGAGGGAAAGACTTGGGTGCTCCACCAACAAAGGAAAATCGACTAAGGCATGGGGGGTGCACTTAGGCAAGTCAACTCGACTCACCTAAGGGGCACGCACACCCAAAACAACGAGTTGATTAGATGGATCGGTGGGTTGGCTAGACAATGCAATGAAGCATTTGGTGGGTTAGTTGGGCAAGCCGCCCAAACTTTCCCACATGAGGAGTCGGCCCAACCTTGAAAAGGGGCACGACTTGGTGAACCGACAGGTCGACTCAGCCATGGGAAAAGAGATGTAATGGATGGGCCGCTATAAAGGCACAAGGGCGCACAAACAAGAAGGCAACTTGGAAGATAAGGAAAGAAAGAATAACTTCGTGGTTCTGAGGTAGACAAAGAGTGCGATCTCCCTCAAGAAGCCAAGTTGCTCCACATGGGAGGACTTGTGCTGCCTTGAGGAGGATTCAGTGAACAGAGTTGGGAGAGCTTCTTTTGGGATGATTTTGGGGAAGTTTGGAAACAAAGGTTTATTGGAGGCATGTGTGTGACAGAACTGAAATCTGTGAAGTCTGCAAAAATGAAGAGACAACAAGTTTGCGGTTGAGGGCATGTTTGAGGTGCAATGTAGGAGGTTGCAAATATAGTTGCGATATAAAGTCTTGGTATGATGAATTTTTTTATGAGTTCCTTGGTGAGGTGAGGTGAGTCATGTGACTCTGCCGAATTTGTAAACCAAGCTGGTAGGGCTCTTATTGTAATTGTTTCACAATAACAAATACTTAGTCGAGTGTTAGGCACAATTGTGCCACATGCACTATATCTGTGTATGTATTCATTTATTTTGTTGTTTTTCTCTTGTCTTCTCATGTTCATTGATGTATGCTTAAAAATGACTAAGTGTTAAATTTGTTAACAATTGTCTAAGTATACAAGAGTTTCACTAAAGTACGAGTGTGACTTGCCAGTAGCCTAGAACGAAGTATGGGTATGCTTTCGGTGAAGAGGCGTAGTCCAGATGAAGAACCCTTGGTGTTTTCAAGTAGCCAAGAGAGAAACATTGCGGTGTCACACGCCCTCTAATAGTGCACAATCGCGAGATTTAGCTAGATACACTGTGGGGACAAGACAGATGGTATCAGAGCAGATTTGTTGCAGATTTTGGAGAAGGGTTGGGGAGCTCTTCGGTGGGAACGTTCATAGACTTGGTGAACTGATCGGTGTAGCAAACTTGTTCATTGCAAACTTTGTATCAAACTTATAACAAATGTTTGGTCAATGATCTAGTGGAGAGGTTGGTCTGGGCACACACCTTGTGCAGATCGAGAACAAAGTCTATGGTGAAACAAAATAGTTGGACAGGGTGGGTGATTGCATAACTCATCACAAAACTTGTCGCAGACTTGATCATAGATACAATTTGGGTACAAAATTGGTTGGGTTAATGCGTGATGGAAGTTAGTGACATACTTGTTGTGCACACCTTAAGAGACCAAGTGTAGATTTCATTGGGTGAAATGAGCACTTGGGAAAGGTAGTTGAATGCAGGATTTGTCGCACGACTTGTCAGATATCTAACCCCTGAAGTTATCATAGAAGCGAACACAGAGGGTGATCTCAGAGATGATTGAAAAGAGGAGTAGTTTTGGGTTGCAATAGGTTGAAGAACTTGGGTGTGTTGGATGACCCGAGGCAACCTATAGAATCTCTGTAATAGGAAATTAGTTGGGCATATTTCCATCATGACGTCTTTGTGTTGTGCATCACTGAGAACAATAGTTAAGTTGAGTTGGGTTGTTGGAAAAATCTGTAGACCGCAAGCTTTGAATGATGTAGCTCTTCACAGAGTTACAACAATTAGTTAACAATAGTATGACTTGAAAGTCAGGCGATGGATGCATGGTGCCTTGAAGTGGAAGCAGTCAAGGTGTGGTGATGGGAAGACATTGGAGATGAGTTTGGTCGGTTGCATGTGGATTTTAGAACTTAGATAGATTCAAGAAGTGGACGGATGGACCCAGTCTTGTATCACAGTGAAGGTCTTGCAAATTTGTGGAGTTGTGGATGGTGATTAAAGAGAGTTCATGCGAAGAGTTGGTTACTTGGGCAAGAAGAGTTCCAAGACAACAAACTTACAAAATGGTTGTAGAGAAGGATTTCGTTGGAAAGGTATTGTTGGCTTAGAGTTCTTGCATTTCCTAGGTGTTGCAGTGAGGGAAAGACTTGGGGGCTCCACCAACGAAGGAAAATCAGCTAAGGCACGGGGGGTGCACTTAGGCAAGTCGACTTGACTCACCGAAGGGGCGCACACACCCAAGACAATGAGTCAATTAAATGGATAGGTGGGTCAACTAGACGATGGAAAGAAGTGTGAAGTGGGTTGACTGGGAAAGTTGCCCGAATGTGCCCACATGAGGAGTCGGACCAACCTTGTGAAGGGGTGCAACTTGGTGAACCAACAATTCGTCTCACCCATAGGCAAAAGGATGCGATAGATGGGTGTCTATAAAGGCATAAGGGCACAAAACCAAGAAGGAAACTTGGAAGACAAGGAGAGTAAGAAGAGATATGTGGTTCTGAGGAAAACAAAGAGGGTGAGCTCCCTAGAGGAGCCAAGTCGCTCCACATGGGAAGACTTGTGTTGCCTTGAGGAGGATTCAATGGACAGAGTTGGGCGAGCTTCTTTTGGGATGATTTTAGGGAATTCTAGAAATGCAAGTTTGTTGGAGGCATGTGTGTGACATAACTAAAATATGTGAATTCTGTGGAAACAAAGAGACAGCAAGTCTGCGGTTGAGGGAACATCTGAGGTGCATCGTTGTAGGTTGTGGAGATGGTTGTGACAAAGAGTCTTGGTGTGACAAATCTATTTATGAGTGCCTTGGTGAGGTGAGGGGAGTCATGTGACTCTACCAAATTTGTAAATTGAGTCGATATTGCTCTTATTGTAATTGTTTTGCAATGAAAAATACTTAGAGGAGTTTTAGGCATGGATTTTTCCACTCACACTATATCTATGTATGTCTTCGTTTGTTTCGTTTTTGTTCTCTTGGCTTCTCATGTTCATGGATGTATGATTAAAAATGACTAAGTGTTAAAGTTGTTAACAATTGTTTAAGTATACAAGAGTTGCACTAGAGTAGGAGTGTGACTCACCGATAGCCTAGAACAAAGTATGGGTATGCTCTAGGTGAAGAGGTGTAGTCTGGACGAAGTATCCTTGGTGTTGCTAAGCAACCAAGAGAGAAACATTGTGGTGTTGCATTCCCTCTAGTGGTGCACAATCGCGAGATTCAACTAGGTACATTGTGGGGACGTGACAAATAAAACAATGGAGAGGAAAAGATGGTACGTAGAGAGATTTTCTAACAAGTCAGCTCAATTTCTCTATCAATTTATCTAATGATAACATCTTCATTTGAAACAAAACAATGCAACCATTCCTCAAAAACATGCTTGACCATTGGCGCTAGGATTAAAATTCTTTACAAAAGACACATCATTTATGTTTGAACACCAAGCCTCTAAAGTTAGTCTAGGAGCTCCCTTTAAACATTTTCATGTTTTAAAATGTCAATGTTATTTCCATGCAATCAAGTTAAGATTTCCTACTGATGGAATGCAAAATATGTTTGAATAATATATATATTACTAAAATATTACATTGTTGACAAGGCTTTGTGACTAGGAAGCAACAAGCTCATCAAATCTTGGGGATCTCCCCTTGTTAAGGGAAAGACCCACCTTTGTTTTAAAAATGGGTGGTTGTTCCTAAGGTCTCTTTGGGATCTATACAAAAGTAAGAAAGACTCATAATTGCTAGTAGAAAATATGGAAGACATATAAACCAAACTTGCACCAAAGTATTTAGTAATCACACTTGAGTATTTAAATTTTATCAAAAAATGTTCAAGTTATCTGAGAAGTGGACCAAATAATGTTCATAGGAATTTCTTGACGAATATTTGTAAAATACTAATATGAAATTCTCCAATCCTTAGAACATCCATTTTATGAGAAAAAATAAACTCATTGCATTCAAGACACAGAGGAAACCGTTAAGAGATCATGTTAGATCAACTACTCTAGGGATGTAGGACTTTGTCATTGTTTTAAAAAAAGTGTATACACAACATATAATATGCGTGTAAAATATAATTTCATATATAAAATTATAATCTCTCAAAGAATCTCTTCTAGAGGCAAAATATAAAATTTAAATATCCTAGACTACAGAGTTAAAATGTGTCTATAACTATTGTCCACTGTCAGTCATACAAATCATTTCAATATATAAATTTAACATCCTAAAGTGAAAAGTGTGAACCTTCAAAGGATGGGATAGGATTCCCACGAACCAAAGGAAATTTGAAAGTACAATTTTTTTCTTCTTCCGAGGATTCCCTTTTTTTTATTATCACTCTTGATGATTAAATAAGTTGATCCCATGGTGGTTGTGGAAGTTAGAGTAGTTTTCAGAGTGACCCTAACCACTGATGATGATCTATCACTTCTTCTCATATAGCTGAGGTGGTTGTTGGGATAGTACAAGAGCTTGGTCTACCCACTTCTTGATTAATACTTACTATAAGGCCTGTAGTGGACTCATCCTTTATCCCAATATGAAATAACTCATCATCCATCTTATGAATAAGCTTTTCTTGCTCCTATGATATTTTATCTAAATCAACATTGGCCACGGTGAAGTCAATCAACCACACTTTTACTTCATTTTCTAAAACATCAATGATTTTATCAAATCCCCTAGCCAGATCAAATTTGATGTTCAAATCTTGGGCTTCAAAATCTTCGTTTATTTTGAATTTTCCATCGCATATTAGCACTAGGCCCCACAAAGAGCTTATATTATTCACCTAACTTGGAAAATATGTCAATCCTTTTAGACTGCAAGTTGTCAAAATTTTGAATCAATTGCTTCAAGACTGATAACCTGTAACTCAAACCTCCTTGTATCTCTTTCAATATCACATCGATAGTAAAACAATTCTTTTGTCTGTAAATGTTATAGCCTTGGATTTTGAAAGAGTAGCGAACGTATCTTTTTTCAAAATCTTCATCTCAAACCAAACTTGGGAAAAAATCTGGGGCATAACCAGAGGGTTCACCATTTTTAATGGAGTAAGGTCTAATTTGCTCCATATATGTTATTTACAATTTACCATAGTCTTCCCTTGAGGGGGACTAGTTAACTAGTCATGTTCTTCATCAAGGAGTTGTATTCGTTTAACACATAATTTTCCCATTCCACCTTACCTTGAGCTTCTCAATATATTTTTGGATCACTAATGTGCATAACATGTGCCATAAGTGCATGATCTACATGTTTAAATCTAAAGGCTTTGTCTTGGTAGATTTCACAAAGATTCCTTTTTCTATTTTGAACTGGCTTCCTTATATAATAATGAGGTTAACACACCCATATTTAGCATTACGAGGGAACCATTAGCACCATTTAATTTGGTTTACCTTCAACTAAGAAGTAGCAAGTGGGGGGTATCTATTCACCAAAGTCACTTAGGCTTTGCAATTGGCCCCAATCATTGTTGCATACACTAGCACATATCCAAAAACATTATCATGTCACTTGGTATGACTTGAACCTTCATGGGGGCTATATTAGCTCACACTTTCACTCACCCAAAAAGCCACCATTGACAAAGATACCAAATTTTCTTAACATTGGTTTCATCATATTCTTGTGAAATTGTGCATTCTATGTTGACCTATAGAAGAAGTCTCAACATCAACAATATTAATAGGAAGAGACTCTAACTCATAAAAAACAATAAAATGTGATGCCTCAAATGTGTCTATTGAGTGAGAAGCATTATCAAAAGAAAATTTGTTGAAATTACACATTCCCTTGAAGAATGTCTTTTCCCTTCTCTAGATCAAACAAGCGATATGCCTTCAACTCCTCACTATATCCTACAAAGAGGCATTTATGACTCTTAGGATCTATTTTCTTCCTCTTCTCGTCAAGGACATGAGCCCATGCATTGTTGAAATAATGTAACTGCAAAGTGTATTATTATTATTATCTGATATATTATTCATTGGATCAATTCCCATTGTGGATTGATCATGTCGGCTATTGTAATAGGACCAAATCCCCTTTTGCGGATTGGTCAAATGATAATTATAATAGGCAGAATAAGAAGTCGGCCCCAACAAATATTAAAGAGGCCCCATAATATATTAAAGGTGGTTATAACCACCTCATTTGAGAAGTCGGCCCTACCAGTGAAGAGACACTTCACACGTGACAGTCTTGTATAAATAAAGAGGCCAGTGCCTCACTTAGATACACAACTCACTTGCTCATTTGAGAGACAAGTTTTGGAATTACAGTTGGAGAAGAAAGAGAGAGAGTGGCGCATCTTTTGGAGAGGATCTTATGTATTAGCTTGAGTTATCTCTTGGCATTGTATTGGCTATCTATAATAAGGAAGTTTTGCTGGGTTTTGTTCCCCAAGAGGGTTTCCCAGGATTAATGTTGTGTCTCTTTTGATTGTGTATTTCTCAGTGATCTTGTCTTTATGTTGTTGTTATCTATTGAAATGCGAAGAACTATAATAATGGCATAAACACTAACATGGTATCAGAGCCAAGCTGAAGAGAGCATCTTTCGCAAGAGAAAAACGTCACTGTTATCGTACATGCAAATTAGGGCTTTTTGATGGTGAAGCTTTTCAGCCCCAAAACCATCTAGAAAAGTGCGCCCTCCCTCAAGGATTACTTTGGCATCATCAGCGCACCCTTTCAGTGGGTGGGTCTCTTGGAAAGTGCAACCCTAGTTTCACAAAAGTACCAGAAGTACCAGAAAACCAGTGAACCAAAAGTACCAGAAGTACTAGAGTACCAAAGGTACCATAAAACTAGAAGCACCAGTCCATAAATCCACAGATCAAGTTTGGAAGGCTAAAAGTTGGATTTTCTCAGATCCAAGCACACCAAGATACTCGCCTCAGCCAAGCGCATCTCCTGGTAAGTTCAAAATTTGATTTTGAGCACTTTCATTTTTTGGTCATTTTCCTAGCTCCAGGTAAAAGATGTCTGCAAGCACGAAGCTTGCTGACAAACTGGAAGGCGTGGAAAACTTTTGTGCCTGGAAGTATAGGATCGGCCTGATCCTTGCAGAGAATGACCTAGCAAGATTCATCAAAGAAGAAGTGTCGGAACCCGAAGATGCTGCAGAGAAAGCAAAGCATCAAAAGGACACAATCAGGGCCCAAAGAATCAATGCAAATTCAATCAAAGACCACCTGATTCTTTATGTGTCATCGAAAAACACTCCGAAAGAAATGTTTGTTGCCCTAAGCAGACTGTACAAAGGAAAGAACATAAATCGAAAGATGAATCTAAGAACTCAACTAAAGAATACAAGGATGCAGAAAGGAGAAATGATCCAAGAATATTTCTCTAGAATTTCAGAATTCAAACAACAGTTAGAAGGGATTGGAGACAACATAGACGAAGACAAGCTCATAATGACGACCCTAAATGGTCTCACAAGACCTTGGGATGCATTCATCCAAACAATATGTGCCAGAACGGAGAAACTAAAGTTTGATAGCCTATGGGAAGAATGCATCCAAGAAGAAACAAGAGTTGCTAACCGTGAAACGCTACTAGCAAGAGATGATGATCAAGCCCCAGCTACTCACACCAAAAGAGGAAGGAAGAAACCCTACTTCCACAAGGAGACTCATAAAGAGCCTCAACCACCAAACAAATTCAATAATAAAGAATATCATCCAAGGAGATTTCAGAAGAGAGGACAATGAAGGGAAAGAGACTACTCATCTGTACAATGCTATCATTGTGACAAGATGGGACACATTACGAAATTCTGTCCCGCCAGACGAGAAGAATACAAGAGGAAACATAAGAGGCACCATGCCCATGCAGTCAAAGATGAAGAGCCACCTGCAAAGATGATAAGAGAACAAATCAAAGACTATGTCTTAATCTCAACCCTCTCAGAATCAGTAACACATGGAGAGGACACGTGGCTCATTGATAGTGGTGCCTCAAAGCACATGACAGGTCATAAAAACATTCTCTCTTGTGTTTCAGAAAAGAAGTTTTATCAGAAAGTGACACTTGGAGATAATTACCAATATCCCATCAAGGGAGTGGGAGAAACAAACTACAAACTGAATTAAGGGAATTCATTAAAAATGAAGGATGTACTATATGTACCAGGTTTGAAAAATAACCTACTCTCCATTTCAGCTTTAGAAATAAAAGGCTACAGAGTTACCTTTATAGATGGAGAAGTTCTTATGTGGGCTAAAGGAGAAACCATAAATGAAGCAATCATCATTGGAAGTGAAGAAAATGGCTTGTATAGACTAAAGGGTCACTCAGAAACTGCCATGGCCCACGCCATTGAAAACTCATGTGAACTTTGGCATAGAAGATTAACTCACATCAACTACAAGGTGCTACCATACATATGCAAAGCAGTCACAGGTTTACCAGAACTGAAGGTCGACCATGAAGGCATATGCAATGGATGCACACAAGGGAAGAACATCAAGAACCATTTTTCGAAGAGAGACATCAAAGCCGAAGGAGTCCTATAACTCATTCATTCAGATGTGTGTGGCCCAATTCCATCGGCCTCCATTAGCGGGTATGTATACTATGTATCATTCATTGATGATTATTCTTGTAAGACCTGGGTGTATCTCTTGAAATCTAAAGATGAAGTGTTCAACAAGTTC